>RXON01000222.1:0-153365 GCA_009667805.1 Leptobrachium leishanense
AGGGGAGAGAGTGGAGGGAGAGAGGGGGAGAGAGCGGAGCGAGAGGGGGAGAGAGCGGAGAGAGGGGAGAGAGAGGAGGGGAGAGAGGGGGAGAGAGCAGAGAGGAAGAGAGAGGGGGAGCGAGAGGGAGCGAGGGGGAGAGAGCGGAGCGAGAGGGGGAGAGAGATCAGAGCGAGGGGGAGAGAGAAGAAAGAATGGGGGAGATGGAACGGAGAGAGGGGGAGAGAAGGTGAGAGGAGAAGAGAGAGAGGGGAGAGAGAACAGAGCGAGGGGGAGAGACGGAGAGGGGGAGAGAGCGGAGAGGCGGAGGGGGAAGAGAAGGGGAGAGAGGGGGAGAGAGAAGAGAGGGAATGGGGGAGAGAGAACGGAGCGGGGGAGAGAGAACGGAGCGGAGGAGAGAGAAAACGGGGAGAGAGGGGGAGAGAGCACAGAGAGAGAACGGAGCGGGGGAGAGAGCAGAGAGAGAACCGGAGGGGAGAGAGCGGAGGGAGAGAGAGCGGGGGGAGAGAGGGGGAAGAGAGCGGGAGAGAGCGGGGGGGGAGACGGGGAGAGAGCGGGGGGAGAGAGGGAAGAGAGCGGGGAGCGAGGGGGGAGAGAGGGGGGAGAGAGCGGAGAGAGAGGGGAGAGAGAAGAAAGAATGGGGGAGAGAGCGGGAGAGAGCGGGGGGGAGAGCGGAGCGAGGGGGAGAGAGAGGGAGAGAGCGGGGAGCGAGGGGGGAGAGAGGGGGAGAGAGCGGAGAGAGAGGGAGAGAGAAGAAAGAATGGGGAGAGAACGGAGCGAGGGGGAGAGAGCGGAGAGAGGGGAGAGAGAACAGAGCGAGGGGAGAGAGCGGAGAGGGGGAGAGAGAACAGAGCGAGGGGAGAGAGCGGAGAGGGGGAGAGAGCGGAGGGGGGAGAGAAGGGGAGAGAGCGGAGAGGGGGAGAGAAGGGGAGAGAGGGGGAGAGAGAAGAGAGAATGGGGGAGAGAGAACGGAGCGAGGAGAGAGAACGGAGAGAAAACGGGGAGAGAGGAGAGAGCGGAGAGAGAACGGAGCGGGGGGAGAGAGCGGAGGAGAGGAGAGAGGGGAGAGAGCGGGGGAGAGAGAGCGGAGGGAGAGAGGGGGAGAGGAGAGGGGGAGAGGGGGAGAGAGAGCAGAGAGGGGGAGCGAGGGGAGAGAGAACAGAGCGAGGGGGAGAGAGAAGAAAGAATGGGGGAGATGGAACGGAGCGAGGGGAGAGAGCGGAGAGAGGGGGAGAGAGAACAGAGCGAGGGGAGAGAGGGAAAGGGGGGGGAAGAGAAGAGAGAGGGGAGAAGAGAACAGAGCGGGGGAGAGAGCGGAGAGAAAACGGGGAGAGAGGGAGGAACGGGGGGGAGGGAGAGGGGGGGAGAGAGGGGAGAGAGGGGAGAAGAGAACGGGGGGAGAAGGGAGAGAGGGGAGAGAGAACGGGGGAGAGAGAACGGGGGAGGGAGAGAGAACGGGGGAGAGAGAGAACGGAGCGGGGGGAGAGAGAACGGAGCGGGGGGGAGAGAGCGGGGAGAGAGAACGGAGCGGGGGAGAGAGCGGGGGAGAGAGAACGGAGCGGGGGGGAGAGAGAGCGGGGGGAGAGAGCGGGGGGAGAGAGCGGGGAGAGAGAGCGGGGAGAGAGAACGGAGCGGGGAGAGAGAACGGGGGAGAGAGCGGGGAGAGAGAACGGGGGAGAGAGCGGGGAGAGAGAACGGAGCGGGGGGAGAGAACGGAGCGGGGGGAGAGAACGGAGCGGGGAGAGCAGAGAGAAAACGGGGAGAGAGCGGGGAGAGAGAATGGAGAGAGAGGGGGAGAGAGAATGGAGAGAGAGGGGGAGAGAGAACGGAGCGAGGGGAAGAGAGCGGAGGGGGGGAGAGGGGGAGAGAGAACGGAGCGAGGGGGGAGAGTGAACGGAGTGAGGGGGAGAGCGGGGAGAGAGAACGGAGCGGGGGAGAGAGAACGGAGCGGGGGGAGAGAGAACGGAGCGGGGAGAGAGAACGAAGCGGGGGAGAGTGAACGGAGTGAGGGGGAGAGCGGGGAGAGAGAACGGAGCGGGGGGAGAGAGAACGGAGCGGGGGAGAGAGCGGGGGGAGAGAGAACGGAGCGGGGGAGAGAGCGGGGGAGAGAGAACGGAGCGGGGGAGAGAGCGGGGAGAGAGAACGGAGCGGGGGAGAGAGAACGGAGCGGGGAGAAGAGAACGGAGCGGGGAGAGAGAGAACGGAGCGGGGAGAGAGAACGGAGCGGGGAGAGAGAACGGAGCGGGGAGAGAGAACGGAGCGGGGAGAGAGAACGGAGCGGGGAGAGAGAACGGAGCGGGGGAGAGAGAACGGAGCGGGGAGAGAGAACGGAACGGGGGAGGAGAGTGGAGAAAAACGGGGGAAGAGAGCGGGGGAGAGAGAACGGAGAGAGCGGGGGGAGAGAGAACGGAGAGAGCAGGGGGAGAGAGGGGGAGAGCGGAGCGAGGGGGAGAGAGGGGGAGAGCGGAGCGAGGGGGAGAGAGAACGGAGCGAGGGGGGAGAGAGGCGGAGAGAGAACGGAGCGAGGGGGGAGAGCGAACGGAGCAGGGGGGAGAGAGCGGATAGGGGGAGAGAGCGGAGCACGTAAAAAGTGCGTCCGAACACATTGACGTATTTTTTCACAGAAGACGCGAAAACGGTCATACGATGCGCATATTCGTGCGTGATTTGTTACGGAGCTATTAAAAACAAATGGACGTTATGTTCGCCGGACATGTGCAGCGACTGACGTCTCCTAATCACGCACACACGCCGCTATGCCGACGCAGCGCACTCTGTGCGTCAGTACTAGCGGTTCGACGTTCTCTAAAAAATGCGTTCGTTTGCCGCTTGCGTTGCACGGCCAAACTTTCGTGCGGCCGTACTTCGTATATTGGCTGTCATTTGCTGCTAGCACGGCTGTGATTAAGTGCGGCTAAACACACGTTAAAAATGCGTTCGTCTGATCCCAGCCTAAAAGTCAACTTTATCACAAATCAGTCGCTAACGTTTCGGCTCGTTGAAACCTTTCATCAAGACGATATAAACATATAGATACACAGACAGGGTTATTCAATGAGAATCGAAAAGTCACTGCACTTTCGGTGACTTTTCGTTCTCTTCAATTCGGTGCGATTTGCCGATCCCATTTCGGCGACCCTGCGGTGTATTCAGCAAGCACCACAGGGTCGCCGTAATGCAGGGAAAAGCTGCCGCAAACCCGACGCACACTCAAAGCAAAACACGGCGAACGCACACTGAAACCTGCAAAAACATCTGGATTAACCCCGCCGAACACGCCGGAGAAACCCGAGCAGCAGCCGATCACAGATCAGAGCAGCCACCGAAAAAAGCCAATACCGCAGACGAATGGAGTGAAAAAAAAATAAAACAGTTTGCTTGAATGTTTTAAAACTGAAACGCTGTTTGCAAAGAAACTACAGAACGAAAATGTCTGAAATTTACATATAAAATCCAATGAATGATAATAAAAAGGGCTGTTACAGAAACAAGAAAAAAAGATTTAAGAAAAAAAACGGAAAAATTTTTCGCGGAAAAATGCTTAAAAAATCCTAAAAAATATATAAATAAAGAGATTCTTTACTGCAGAATTTTATAATGAACGGTTTATTAGATATTGGATTAAAACGGGAATATTTTTAACATTGAAGCCTATGGGATTCGCCTGAATAAGGCTAAGGTCAGACGAAAGCAGTTTTAACGTGCGTTTAACCGCACTAAATCACGGCCGTGCTAGCAGCAAATGACGTCCAATGCTGGGCTGCATATGAAGAACGCAACGCAAGTGGCAAACGAACGCATTTTTTCGAGAACGTCAAACCGCTAGTACTGACGTACAGAGTGCGCTGCGTCCGCATAGCGGTGTGATTGGGAGATGTCAGACGCTGCACACGTCCGGCCAACATAACGTCCAAACACTTCCTGTCTTGTCTGGGGGTAGCTGCAAGTTGCGGTAGACAATGCCTGGGACTGACATTGACGTGGAGAGGCTGATCAATGCAGTGGCAGAGCATCCCGAGCTGTGGGACACGGCCTGCGACACCTACAAAGAGCGACAGAAGAAGGCCAGTGCATGGGTTACAGTGTCCAGGCTGGTGTACCCAGAGTACGAGACGTGGTCTGATAAAGAGCAGAAGCTTCAGAGTGAGTAAATGATAATTTTATTCATAATTGCATAGAACTTGAATGTAACATCAAACAAAATGGCATAACAAATTATTGTTGTCACATGTCAAATGATGTCCATCTGCCAGGGCACCTGTCCTGCATTGCTAGTGAAATAATTAGACAGAGCATCGCGAAACCTGTTGCTGTGTCTATTCACAGGTATTATGTCATCGTTAGCATACTCATCCAGACCCGTAACTGTGAGGGTATCATCGAAATTAACACCATCCCTTGCACGAACATAGTTATGTAGGATGCAGCAGCATTTTACTATATCCACACAGAAATCCACATTTACATCAAGTGGGCGATGAAAAAACCTTCACTTGTTGTTCAGTATGCCAAAGCTACACTCGACATACCGTCTCGCCCGCGACAGCCTGTAATTAAACACCCGCTTCTTCACAGTCAGGTGTGTCCCCGAGTATGGCCACAGGAGATGTGTGGATAGGCCGAATGCCTCGTCACCCACGAAGACATAGGGGACTGACACGTCGCTGCCAGGCAAAGGTGCGGGTCTGGGGATGTTCAGGTTCCCACCCTCAATATCATTCCACAGTGTTGAGTTCCGAAACAGTGTGGAGTCAGAGTCCTTGCCGTATGATCCGACATCCACATACACAAAATTATAGTTGGCATCTGCCACCGCCAGTAGGCCAATTGAAAAATAATGTTTATAATTTTGATACAGTGAGCCACTGTGCAGTGGCTTCACAATGCGGACATGTTTGCCGTCCACAGCTCCCAGGCAGTTGGATAGTTCGCTCTCTCCCAGAATCCTGCTGCAATTGACAGCCATGCCTCGTCTGTGGGTGTTTGGCAAACATTGGTCCTTCATGGTTTCCCATATTGTTTGGCAGACCTTGCGGACGATCTCACCAGCTGTCGATCTGCCTATGCGGAAGTTGTAATGCAGATCCTTCAAACTGCATCCACTAGCGAGATACCTAGAACATGAAAGAAGCTGTGTTATGATCACATCATATGAACCTAACCTTATGTCGCTCTCATCATGTTTTGCAGCACATGAAGCAATCAATAAATGGCGCACGGTGGGACAATCATACCCGGGTCCTGAAAAAGGAGGCTGAAGCTGCTCGCTCTGGAGCTGGTGCAAAGAAGAGGCGCAGCTATTTGTATGCTGACCAACTGTCCTTCCTGAGGAAGAGCCAGGAGCCGCGCAACACCGTGAGCAGTATTGACCGGCCATCCCACTCTAGCTCACAAGAGCAAGACCTGCAGCCCGCAGGATCTGGCAGCTACCAGGTGGAGGTCGAGCAGGTGGTGCGGAGTCCCAGGTGGAGGATGTGGATCCCGAACAGGTGCCGGGTACAGCATCCACAGACAGCACCGGTACGGCTCCCAGGAGGAAGAAGCCACCAGCAGCTGATGTCGAGCAGGCCATGGTCGCATTCATGGAGGCGCACCATACACATCCACGCTGCATGGTCGCTGATTCCGAGGACATGTCCTTTTTTAATTCCTGTCTCTCCCTGCTGAACATGATGACCCCAGTGCAGAAGGTGGATTATCGCCGCCGAAGCCTGGACCTGATACACGAGATACTGTCCCATCCACAACAGGCACCTGTATATCACGGTGTCGTGCCACAATACCCCCATGGTTATTCCCACCACTGCCAGGCGTTGCCTACCCACCCACCCATGTCCCCTGTTGCTGGGCCACCCCCGGAGCCAGAGTACCACCGCATCCATATGCACGGTCCTCATGCCCCAGATGCTCCTCCACACCATGTGATGTATCGTCTGTTCGTTTATGTTTGTCAGAGTTTATTCATGTTGTTCTACTATTGTATTTTATTACCTTCATTGGACATGCAATAATATATTGTGTTTAATATGTTATTGCTCTGTCATATTATTTCGGACTAAATATTTTATTTGTTTCACATCGTTGTCAGTGTCATTACTCTTTCGGTACGTGTTCTGGAAGGTGATGCCACAATAGAGCCTCTGCCACACGAGCACATCAATGACTGTGACACTGGCAGCGATGTCATGAATGCAGGTGTTGATAGTACTTACCGCAAAGTGATGACCAGCATCTCCCTCCGGTTATGGCATCCCTCTCTTGCTCCAGCGGCTCACGCACCTTCATCAACAGTTCATCAAAGGTGTGGATGGACATCCGCAGGTAGTTGAAGAACTTCACGGGGGTCCCTCTCTCGCAGTGGCCTGTACAGTGTCACAAAGTGGCCATGCGTGGGTCTGCTGGCAGTGTTGATTGGATGAACCCATGTTCGCCGTTGTCTTTTCTTCTTCAGGTACAGGTATCCCAGTGCAGCAAAAAGAAACACTTGGACTGCATCCATCTTTGAAAAATGCCACCATTCCCAAAATGCCTTTTTATACCCTTTCCCTTTATTTGATTCATTCTGCAATTCATTCTGCGATTTGGTTGATCATATCTCTCTTCTTCCAGCTCCGTGAAAAATCACGGACGAAAATGCGCATCGTATGACCGCTATCGCGTATTCTGTGAAAAAATCCCCTAGCGGTCACTAGATCCCATCAACCCATTAATCACCTCACTGTCATTAAATCTCTTTAACCCATTAATCACCTCGCTGTCATTAGATCCCTTTAACCCATTAATCACCTCGCTGTCATTAGATCCCTTTAACCGATTAATTCCCTCTCTGTCATTAGACCCTTTAACCCATTAATCCCCTTGCTGTCATTAGATCCCTTTAACCCATTAAATACCTTGCTGTCATTAGATCCCTTTAACCCATTAAATACCTTGCTGTCATTAGATGTCTTTAACCCATTAACCCCCTCGCTGTTGTTACGTCGCTGTCCTGTCCATGTGGATTTTTTGCGTTTCCTCTGAACTTGCTGTTCTTCTATTTCTCACCTACATATTCCCGTAGTGATTGGACGCGCTCTGTGCTCGCCGTATCTGGCGCTCCCGTCCGCTGTTAATTCCCACATTATTATCGGCCCTGGTAAATTCGGCGCCTCTCGTCTCTCAATGCCACTTTCCGAGCAGCGACCTTCAGCTTGCCGTGTGAATTTTAAGAGCCAGCCATTAATTTAAGCTGTCAGCCCGGCAGGGCTTCACCCACCCCGTCCGTTATTCATCCTGCAGGACTCACGCTCGCCGGCGAGACGCTCTGAATATGGATATCATGGAGTGAAATGTTCTGTGCTGCGAGATTAAAATATTACACCTCTCCCTCCCCCTCCATCGCCCCCATGTCCTCTAGCAGCACTTCAAGGTCACCGGCCAGGCTGCCCCCCCGGCGATGCTGTGTGCTGGGCCCTGTATGTTACACCGCACAGGTTACGCTCCGCGCTGCACGGTGGAGGAGAATTGCGCATTTTAAGCCAAAAAAGTCCCTTTGAAACATTTTTCAGCTCTGACGTTCATTCAGGTTGACTGCTCTGCTCTAAACCGCAGCTGCCGAACTCACAACCCGCTAGATGTTGATGCCGGCAAAATACGGTGCCTGTTCAGCGGCAGTGAAATACGGTGCCTGTTCGGCGGCAGTGAAATACGGTGCCTGTTCGGCGGCAGTGAAATACGGTGCCTGTTCGGCAGCAGTGAAATACGGTACTGTTCGGCGGCAGTGAAATCCCCCATATAGAAGCAATGGTTAATCTATTCACATTGAACAGCAGAGAAATGTCAGTGAAATGACCTGCTGTTTATTTTATTTTATTTATTTATAAAAGGATTTTACCAGGAAGGATACATTGAGATTTCTCTCGTTTTCAAGTATGTCCTGGGTTCGAGAACATTGAGTGGTTACAGAAATACAAAATAGTAAAATGCAAGATATTAACACAAGACCAAATATACAGATTAACAGAAAAATAAATATGGAGGAAATAAAGTCATTATGTTACATGTTTACAGGTGCATTTTGTATATAATCATTATGTTACATGTTTACAGGTGCATTCTGTATAGAGATTTCTTAAGGGACTTTAGACTGGGGGAAGATTTGACGGTGTTTGGGAGGTTATTCCATATTTGTGGTGCTCTGTAGGAAAATGAGGATCGAGCCACTTTCTTTTTGTATTGTGGTATTGTAAGTAAGGTGCAGGTCCTGGATCGGAGGTTATAGGATGAGGGAGCTGCTGGGGGAAGCAGTCTATTCAGGTAGGGTGGTAGCTTCCCAGAAAAGCTCTTAAACACCAGGCTGGAAAGGTGAAGGGTACGTCTAGATTCCAGCGATGGCCAGTTTAGCTCTTTTAACATGTCACAATGGTGGGTCATGTAGTTACATTGTAGCACAAAGCAGCAGAATGAGTTATACAATGTAGTAAGTTTATGAAGGTGTGTTTGCGGGGCGGCTGCATACACTACATCTCCGTATTCAAAAGCCGGCATAAGCATTTGTTGTACAATCTGCTTTCTTACCGCGGGGCTCAGGCAGGATTTGTTTCTGTACAGGGCGCCTAGTTTGGGGTAAAGTTTAGATGAGAGTTTTTCGATGTGGGGGACAAAGGATAGATTTGGGTCTAACCACATACCTAGATATTTGAGAGAAGTGACTGTGGTCAGCGTGCTGTTTGATTTTGTCCTGACACATAGAAGGGGATTTTGCAATTTGTGTAGTTTAGGTTTTGTTCCAAAGAGCATCGTTACAGTTTTGTCATCTGCGCTCGTTTCTATGTGTTCCATGTACAACAAAAATGGAGGTTTTTGTTTGTTTCAATGGCCATTGCAACGTAAGCCCACTCGCCACTTCAAGGCACCTCTTTAGAGTGGGTACCTAACAATTGTAACCAAAAGGCCGCTCTACTGAGCAGCTCCAAGCCCCTCCAGCTGCTTATCAGCGAAGGAGAGGCAAAGATGGTGGGATTTATTTATACACGCGCAGCCCCCACTCTCTGGAACGCTCTCCCTCATACTGTCAGACTTTCCCCTAACTTCTCTTCCTTCAAACGCTCCCTTAAAACATTCCTATTTAGGGAAGCCTACCACCCAACTCACTGACACAACCATCAATCACTCTAACCTTACAGTCCTCTCCTCCTGTTTCCAACCCCAACCCTCCCAGATTGTGAGTTCCTACGGGAATAGGGCCCTCATCTCCTCCTGTACTGTTTGTCAAATGTTGTTCAATGTATTGTAACCCTGTCTATACTGTGCTTATTGTACAGCGCTGCGGAATATGCTGGCGCTTTATAAATAAAGAATAATAATAATAATAATACACGCACCAAACACTTCCCACTTGGGATTAAAAACAAAAACATGGAAAGAGGAACAGCTGCAGAACGACGGACTGGTGTTACAAGCATGATATACATAAATACAGAAAAAATGGCGTCGCGCCCATACTCACTTATTTTCGGAGCGGCGGCAACTGCCAGGAGTAACAGCCCAGTCAATGTATAAAACATAACAAGGAAAAAGAGTGTCATCTGCGCTCGGTTCTATGTGTTCCATGTACAACAAAAATGGAGGTTTTTGTTTGTTTCAATGGCCATTGCAACGTAAGCCCACTCCCCCCTTCAAGGCACCTCTTTATAGAGTGAGTACCTAACAATTGTAACCACAATGGCCATTGAAACAAACAAAAAGCTCCATTTTTGTTGTACATGGAACACATAGAAACGAGCGCAGATGACACTCTTTTTCCTTGTTATGTTTATACATTGACTGGGCTGTTACTCCTGGCAGTTGCTGCCGCTCCGAAAATAAGTGAGTATGGGCGCGACGCCATTTTTTCTGTATTTATGTATATCGTTACAGTTTTGTCAGTATTTAGAAAAAGTTTGTTGTGTTTGATCCACTTTTCTACCTCTGTGAATTGTTCTTGCAGCACGGCCTCCAGCTGCCGGAGATCTGGTTTGCTGGTATAGATTACAGTGTCGTCTGCGTACATGTGTACAGTTGAGGCTTTACAGACATTGGGCAGATCATTTATGAATATTGTGAATAGCAGGGGGCCGAGTATTGAGCCTTGGGGTACACCGCACGTGACTGGGAGCGGGAGGGAGGAGCTGTCAGAAATGGACACAAATTGAGACCTATCAGACACATATGATTGGAACCAGGTTAACGTACTTCAGTGTTCAGTGGTTTCATTCGGCAGGTTTAATCAGGCGAATCCCATAGGTTTCAATGTTAAAAATATTCCCTGTATTTATTAAAGGGGTTATTCATGTCGCCGACATTTCGGTGCTCTCTCGTTCCCTGCAGTTCGGGGAATCAAAGTTCCCCACCCTGCGGTTAAGTCAGCATTTAACGCAGGGTCCCCGGAGTGCAGGGAAAACCTGCCACAAACCCGCCGAACCCCCGCTGAAAACCCACTGAAAAACCACGCCGAACACGCCAGAAAAAGCTGCCGAGCCACTGATCCCAGCACAGAGCAGCCGTCGGAAAAACCATGCCGAACATGTCAGAAAAAGCTGCCGAGCCATCAATCACAGCGCAGAGCAGCCGCCAGAAATAGCCGACAGGCAGACGAACGGGATAAAAAAAAGAAAACACAATACGATTGAATGTTTGAAAAGTGAAACGCTGTTTGCAAAAAAAAATACTGAACAAAAATGTCTGGAATTTACATAAAAAATCCAATGAATGATAATAAAAAGGGCTGATACAGGAAAAAGAAAAAAAACGATATAAATTTTTTATGCCAAAATAATCCAGAAAAATGCTTAAAAGATCCTAAAAAATCTACAAATAAAGAGACTTTTTGCTGCAGATTAAAATAATAAACAGTTTATTAGATAAAAACGGGAATATTTTTAACATTGAAACCTATGGGATTCGCTTGAATAAAACCTGCCGAATGAAACCACTGAACATCAGGGCTTTTCACTGACATTTCTCTGCTGTTCACTGTGAATAGATTAACTATTGCTTCTCTATGGGGGGATTTCACTTCCGTCGAACAGCACCGTATTTCACTGCCTCCAAACAGGCAACGTATTTCACTGCTGCCGAACAGCACCGTATTTCACTGCCGCCGAACAGGCACCGTATTTCACTGCCACCGAACAGCACTGTATTTCACTGCCGCCGAACATGCCCCATACTTGCAGGCAGTTCGCCCAAATTTTCTCTCTGAAAAGCCAAATGGCTCCGAAATGTCACCGTACGGGGAAATTCACTGTTTGGTGACATTTCGGGGCCAGATCGTCTCTCTCTCTGATTAACCCCTTTTCTCTCGCTGCCCGACCTTAAATGGTTGTAGACATTTACTTTGTATCAGCAATTTCCTACAAAATTCTCTACTTTCATCTTTCTTACATTTTACGCTTTATATATATATATATTTTTAACCTCATTTTTTTAGCCATTTTATTTCTGAAAATTCCTAACTTAACTTTTTTAAAAAAATAAATAAATAAATACAAGTTAATCGCCCCCCCCCTTTTTTTATTCCTAACGCTACCAGAAAAAAAGCCTGAATATAAATAAATAATTTATTATATACGAAAAAAATACACGATCTGAAAGTATGTGTCTGAATTGAACCCGGCGAGACGCACATTTTCCCGGTGACACCTGAGAGCAGTAGCATCTTAACAGAGCGGCCGCCCGGCAGAGGGGTTTTTTTTTTTGGGATTTATTAATGTCATTCCCTGATGCGCGGCCGATGCGGAATATAAATGATACCTGCAGATGTAATATGGCCTTCGGGCTGACAGGGGAAATGAGAATTCTCCAGCTGGGGACGTGACGCCGTGGATCGGGGCCCTTGTTATTGCATTAAATATATATCTGACATTATCTGATTCCCCGAGAGACAAAGCGTTGATGGGGGGGGGGACATGGCACGAAGCGGCGTAAATTACACCACGCCGAGCATCACCTGGGGGGGGGGTGCGTGTTAATAGCAGACTGTCTGATACCGAGCTGACGAGTCGTCTCGTCGTTTCTCGCTGCATCCATTGAGTGCGGTAACGAGACGCCTCCCTCTGCGTCCTGTCTGCATGATGATGTCATCATACATGGAAGGGGTTAATGGGGTCTTTTTTAATAGGTGTATGGTGTAGCCAGCGCAGCCGGCGGGTGACACAACCCATGATATGGTCTGGGGGCCCGGGCTGCTGCTATATCCCTGTGCAGCTTGTCTAAGAGACAGATGTAAGGGTCCCTACATGCCCAGGACTTACACACCGGTACACCAGGACACTTCCCGGTGGGCCGTGGCATCCGCGGCTGGTCAGAGCGCTCTGATGCATTACTATGCCCTGTGCCAGGTAGCTGTGCTATACCACCACGGAGTAAGTCTTCCCCCAAGTGAGGACCCCCCAGGGATTTAACCCCCTGCCTGTAATCTGTGACATAAAGGAAGAAGAAGCAGAAGAGGCAAAACGTGTCATTTTTAACGAGTTCACTTAAATGGGCAGCTGAGGGAAGGGGCTGGATTTACGTCTCAGGAACCTGTAGACACAGAAATCTGGAGCAAACCCCCCCCCCCAACAAAACTAATTGCCAAAACTGCTTCTTTAACTTTTGTTTTTGGGGAACTAAAAAAAAAATGGAAAACTAACAGATAGTTTTTCGCCGCATCAAAAGAAGAAGCAGAATCTGTTGCCTTAAAATGATGCAAAAGTGGAGCAGAATGTCAGGGCTCGGGTAAACCCTAAAACAAGCACAAACACTAACCTAACCCTAACCCTAAAACAAGCACAAACACTAACCGAATCCTAACCCTAAAACAAGCACAAACAGTAACCGAACCCTAACCCTAAAACAAGCACAAACAGTAACCGAACCCTAACCCTAAAACAAGCACAAACAGTAACCTAACCCTAACCCTAAAACAAGCACAAACAGTAACCAAACCCTAACCCTAAAACAAGCACAAACAGTAACCGAACCCTAACCCTAAAACAAGCACAAACAGTAACCTAACCCTAAAACAAGCACAAACAGTAACCAAACCCTAACCCTAAAACAAGCACAAACAGTAACCGAACCCTAACCCTAAAACAAGCACAAACAGTAACCGAACCCTAACCCTAAAACAAGCACAAACAGTAACCGAACCCTAACCCTAAAACAAGCACAAACAGTAACCAAACCCTAACCCTAAAACAAGCACAAACAGTAACCGAACCCTAACCCTAAAACAAGCACAAACAGTAACCTAACCCTAAAACAAGCACAAACAGTAACCAAACCCTAACCCTAAAACAAGCACAAACAGTAACCGAACCCTAACCCTAAAACAAGCACAAACAGTAACCGAACCCTAACCCTAAAACAAGCACAAACAGTAACCGAACCCTAACCCTAAAACAAGCACAAACAGTAACCGAACCCTAAACCTAAAACAAGCACAAACAGTAACCGAACCCTAAACCTAAAACAAGCACAAACCGTAACCGAACCCTAACCCTAAAACAAGCACAAACTGTAACCGAACCCTAAACCTAAAACAAGCACAAACAGTAACTGAACCCTAACCCTAAAACAAGCACAAACCGTAACCGAACCCTAATTTCTAAACCTAACTATGGAAAGTGATGCTCCGTGTCAGCCCGACGCAAACACCACTCTAGGCATCAAAATATGGCTACGGCTGAGGGTCTCATTCAAGACTTGTCCAAAGGTCCCGTCCTCTCCTCATAGCAGAGCTTGGGCTCTATCACCTCCTGTGTGTAAGCACAGAGTAACTAGCGGTGGGGTCACAAGGTCCTAACGTTAGTTACTAAGAGCTGACGCTAACGGAAAAGTTATCCCAAGCTCTGAGCTTCTGCGGAATCAGTTAGCAGCAGCTGAAACCCCCAAAAAATAAAATACTCACCTCTCTACCCGGCGGCCCGATACGCTGCTTCTGGCCGCTGGGAGCAGAGGGAGACTGGGGGGGGAAAGTCCTCTGCGATCACTCTGCTGACCCCAGCATCCGCGAGCCTAGCGGCCACTATAAGGATCTTTTTTCGGACGTGTTCGGCGGGTTTGCAGCGGATCTTCACTCCTCAGGTGCATTCGACGGGGTTTCCTGCGGCGTTTCGAAGTGATTCAATATTTTCGGATCATGTCGTCTGATTTTCAGCAAGTTTTTGGTGATTTTTTTTTTCCGTTCGGCGGCTTTTCCCTGCTCTACGGGGACCCTGCAGTGACTGCTTAATTCCCGGAGGTTCGGGAATTATATTCCCCTTAGTGCGTGGCACTAGAGAGCACCGACATGTCGGTGACAATTTAGTGCTCTGCTTCCGGACCCCACCCCCATGAAAAAAGTGCAAAAACCGGAGGAAATAGTTGAATATAATATATTTAAAAGAATACTTAAAAATAAAAGCAAAAAAAAAGTAAATATTAAAGTTTTTTTATTTAAATTTTATAGAAAAAGTTGCCAATCAAAGGGGGCTCCTTTCACCGTAAAACTTAAAAAAACTGTAAATTTGTTTTTCTTTCTTTTCTTTTCTACAATTGTTTGTTTTTACGTATTTTTAATTTTTACAGAGAAAGTTTCCGGCCAAAAGCGGTGCTTTCTCCATAAAACGTTAAAAGAAATGTAAAAAATAATAGTAATAATGAAAAAAATATTTTTAATTTTGTCTTTTCTCCAATTTTTTTTTTTTTTTTTACATATTTTAAGATTTTACAGAGAAAGATCCCGGCCAAAAGGGGTGCTTTCTCCATAAAACCTAAAAAAAAAAAAAAAAAATTAGTAATGAAAAAGGTATTTTTAATTTTGCCTTTTCTACAATTTTTTCTACATATTTTTATAGAGAAAGTTTCCGGCCAGAAGCGGTGCTTTCTCCTTAAAACGTAAAAAGAAAATTGCGTATATAAAAAAAATTTATAATAAAATTATATTTTTAATTTTGTCTTTTCTCCATTTTTTTTTTGCGTTTTTTTATTGTTTACTATAAGCGGCCGACTGAATAAACTGCGACACGTTGAACGTTCCCTGAGTAGAGCATTGATATTACGCGTGAAATACCAAGGTGTCTCTTCTAGAGTAAATTCCGCCGACGTGACCTTTAAGGCTAGGGTCAGACGAACGCAGTTTTAACGTGCGTTTAGCCGCACAAAATCACGGCCGTGCTAGCAGCAAATGACGTCCAATGCCGGGGAACACACGAAGTACGGCCGCACGAAAGTTCGTCCGCGCAACGCAAGTGGCAAACGAACGCATTTTTTCGAGAACGTCAAACCGCTACTACTGACGTACAGAGTGCGCTGCGGCCGCATAGCGGCGTGTGTGCGTGATTGGGAGACTTCAGACGCTGCTAATGTCCGGCCAACATAACGTCCAGACGCAAAAAGTGTTTTATTGTTGATCCGTACAAAATCACGGACGAAAAGGCGCATCGTATGACCGCTATCGCGTATTCCGTGAAAAAATATGTCCGTTCGTTCGACCGCACTTTTCCACGGTCGACGCGAAAAATGCGTTCGTCTGACCCTAGCCTTAGTCGGAGAATTGTCAGAAGTAAGAGAATACAGTGACTTGGGGAGGAATTTTCTAAACGACACAAATGTTACGGTAAATGCCAGGTTTGCATTCCAGACAAATGTACAGACGGGTCTCTATGCTTTATGAGTCCGGAGCAGAAGGTTATATTTATAAAAAAAAAAAAAATACAGGAACAAATGACATAAATAAAAGCAAATTATGTCCACCGACAAAAACGAATTCCGACTTTTCGGGCGACAAACTTGTTTGAGCACAGCAACCACAACCTCCACTGCACGAATGGGCTGGTACCAACTTCCAGGAGAAGCCATGAAAGGCATTAATCAATAGAGGTGTGCATTCGTTTTGTAACGAATCTCAATTCGTCCGATAATTCGTTAATTCGTATTTCAGAAGTACTTACAAAATAACGAATTCGTTTCATCCGAAATGAAACGGAAATGAAACAAAACAGTATATAACGAAATTGCTTCGTTATACTGTTTCACGAGAGAACCATTGATTGACTGATTCCTCTATGCACGCTGCAGCGAAGCAGTAATTTAACCCTAGCTTGCCTTTCAACCCTCATGTTTTACCCTAATCTAACAGTAATTAAGCAGGATTTATTGCGGGTTTTTTTTATAGTGATTCTAAACTTCGAATCGATCCCAAAATACCAGCGAAACTATGAAAACGAATCAGTTTCGTTTTACTGTTTCACAAAGCACCCCTTCCCTGTCAGCTGGCCGTGGTGCTGAATCTGTTGTATTCAGCACCACAGGCCAATAGACAGCTCAATATTTAACCCTAGCTTGCCTGTTAACCCTCATGTTTAACCCTAATCTAACGGTAATTGAGCAAGATTTGATTTATTGGGATTTTTGTAATGATCCGAAAATTCCAATTACGAAACGAAATTCCGAAAACGAATCAGTATTCAAAAGAAATCTGTCCCGGACAAAATTATTTTCAAACGAAACAAAACTAATTTTTCAGTGTGCACAGCTCTATTAATCAAAATAATTCCAGATTACAAAATAATGTCCATGTCAGATATCGATTAATGTATCAATGTTTTGGAGTCGGTTTCGGCTTTTCTTTGGCGAATCGAATTCTCCTGGTTCACGGAAAGTCAAGAGGAAGGTGAATGCAACAGCTTTTCGGGATGTTCCTCTAGAGATGAAAATGCTCTTTGGACTCATTGAAATTGTTACCATCTGCATGAGATGTCTTCTATGTGGACAGATGACTCGAGGGTTCTTGAAGAACCCTTAACACTCTTGTATTCTAGAAGGACTATGGAGTGGATGAGGAGACCATTGTTGACAAAGGTCAACATAAGTTGTCGATCTCGTGATGTCTTGGTAGGTTCTAGCTTCTTATTCTTGGTACCGTGACAGGAATCAAAATTATTTCTGCTTGGAAAGTTCACTGGAATTCAAGGGGAAGGTAAATGCTGCAACTTTTAGGTATAATCCTGAGATGAAAATGCTCTTTGGATTTGTTGAAATCGTGTCCATCAGCGTCAGACGTCTGTGTGGATTGTGGACAGATGACTGAAGAGTTCTTGAAGAACCCTCGAGACACTTGTAATGTACTCTAGAAAGACAATGGATCAAATGAAAAGACCACTGATGAAAAAGGTCAACACAAGTTGTCAATCTTCTGACTTTTCGTAGGTTCCAGCTTCTTATCTTTGATGGTTCCATTCCAGGAATCAAAATAATTTCTATTTGTAAAGTTTGGAAGCTGATATACTGAAGACCTGTTGCGGAATCCAAATCTTCATACTTTCAGGATGTAACCACAGCAGCTTTCCTTTTAGGTCTACCTCTTGATGGAACCAAACATTTATGTTCTCCTCATCCACTACACAAGGCTCATTTTGCTTTGAGGTGAAGAGGTCCTATCAAGCCTATATCCCAAAGTCCTCTAGTCTATTGGCTGGAAGTAGCCTCAACATTCCTCCACTGACCCTACAATTGCTCTTGACCATAGGAGAATTGGTGAGATGTTGAGGTTGGTGTTCCTGGAACTGAAGCATGACAGATGATGGGACATCAATCAATATATTGATGATCACCACTCAAACTGCTTCCCTTACAGTTCTTAAGTTTCATCATGGCCTTCAGCTTCATCCCTACTCTTCCACTAGGTTTGAGCCCTCAATCTTCTGGTCAACTCATGGTCAATTTAATGTAAAGAAGAGCAGAATTCTATCGGACAAGTAACAGACGGAACAGCATCATGAAATGTTATAATTTTACATGTCAGGGACAGGACAAATGTCCAATGCGCCAACCTCTTGAAGACCTGGAGGTCCAGATCACCTTGAGCTTCTGGAATCCCTGTTCTTGAACTGGAAATACTTGCGGGTCTTTTTTCGAAACAATTCGCGAAAAAGGCCTCTCACTGGGATGTTTACCGTAAAACAAATGACGGCGAACAAAACATTGCAATTTATTTGATGAGTTTCCATTTTCAATTTGAGCAATAACCGCTGATTCATGAAAATGTCCCGGCGAAGCAGAACCGAGCGAGACGTATCTCCAAAATAAGTGGAAAATAACAAAGCGCCTGTGTTTCTATTAGCCAGTGGCTGTCCCAGACAAAGTCTATTCATCTCGCCGAATACACCTTACGTATTCATTAGCGGAGACAGACGGAATGGGGAGAGGAGATAATAACAGATACTCTCCATCATTTGGTTTGCGCCGGAATGAACGGGATAACTCGCTGCAATAAAACCCAACTGATTTAAAGGAAACTCGCGTCGTGTCTAGACGACAGGACGCAGAAAATGCCGGATTTCTGTGTTTCCTGCCCCGTTTCTAGACAGAAAGAGGGAGGAAAAGTCATTTTGTTGTACTTTCTGACTCATGTTAGGTATAAAGAGACCAAGGAATGATTAATTTATTGGCTCCTCCCCTTTTTTAATGGTCGGGTCAAGAAATAATGGATTTCTTGTAGGTCCTTTTCCGTTTATGGATTTAGTGGACAAATAGACAATAGATCAGGTTTTGTATTGTCTTCTCGTTTTTCTTGTTTGTGAGGACAGGAGATTCTGCTCTTTTGCATTTGCCGAATCCGTTCCGGTTAGGGGTTCAATAAATCCTCTGATTCCTGCGTTTTCTGCTCTTTTTGTAGGAGCAAATAAAAATTTATTTTTCATGTGTTTTCTCCATTTCTAGACGTAAGGGTTAAAATAAAGTCCGCTACATTTGTTTTCCGTATCGTTTCTAGAATTAGTGATTAAAAAGTAACTTTCTTGTATTTTCTGCCCTTTTCTACAAAAAAAAGTATGTTATATTTTCATGCGTTTGCTGCCCCGTTTCTAGATCTAAAGTCTAGGGTTAAAATAAAGTCAGTTTCGTGTTTTTTCTGTGTCGTTTCTAGAAACAGGGATTGAAAAGTAACTTTCTTGTATTTTCTGCCCCATCTCTTCAAAAATATTATTTTTTTCATGTATTTTCTGCTCTATTTCTAGGCTGGCCGTCCACTGGGTCCATAGTCGGACGACCAATGTGGTCATCTGACTACAGACAACTTTTTTGAATTATCTAGGTCGTCCATTGAAAGCAATTATGGACGACCCAGGTTGACTGATGGACAAACCACCGAATGCTGCCAAAGACCGCCGGACTGCAGGAGAAAAAAAAAACGCTGCTGAATGCTGCCAAAGACTGTCGGACTGCAGGAGAAAAAAAAACCGCTGCTGAATGCTTCCGAAGACCGCCGGACTGCAGGAGGAAAAAAAACCCGCTGCTGAATGCTGCCGAAGACCGCCGGACTGCAGGAGGAAAAAAAAAATGCTGCTGAATGCTGCCGAAGACCGCCAGACTGCAGGAGGAAAAAAAACCGCTGCTGAATGCTGCCGAAGACCGCCGGACTGCAGGAGGAAAAAAAACGCTGCCGAACACTGCAGTAAAAAAGCAAAAAAAACAGAACACTGCTATTCTTCTAATAAGTGTTTAAACCAATAAAACATGCATTACAATGTGTCTAAATAATAAAAAAATGTCCTTTAACCACTTCAATGCTAAGGACGCGCTCAGCGCGTCCTCAGCATTGCCCCTGGTATGCGGAGGACGCGCTGAGCGCGTCCTCGCATTGGGGTCAGCGTTCGGCCGGGTTCCGGCCGATCGCTGGCCCCTCCGGTGCGGGCTGACATCCTGGATGTCAGCCCGGCATCCGGAGCAGTGGCCGCCATTGTTATGTGTCATCGCGCCCCCGCGATGACACATAATTCAGGCGCCCCCCCCGCATGTGCGGAGGAGGCGCCTGAAAGGGAGGGGGGGAGGTCCTTCGGACCTCTCTCCCTCCCGATCGGCGGCTCACAGGGGCTTAACCCAGGCATCATTTGGAAGGGCACAGCCTGCCCTTCCAAATGATGCCTGGCATTAACCCCTGGGGAGCTGGATCGCAAATCGGCGCTGAAAAGCGCCGATTTGCGATCCTTCCCGGGAGCTGGCCGACATCTTGGATGTCGGCCAAGCTTCCGGGAACTCCCCCAGAGGACTGGCGTCATCGTGCGCAGCACGATGACGCCAGTCCTAGCATTAACCCCTAACTGCCACGAAGTGTGGAGATAGGGAGTTCCAATGAACTCCCTATCTCCCGATCCGTGGCAGTTAGGGGTTAAATTTTGATATCGTTGGATCGGCCAGAGCATGGCCGTTCCAACGATACCAAACATGAAAGTAAAAAAAAATGTAAAAAAAAAATAAAAAAAAAAAAAATAAAAATAAAAAAAAATAAAAAAAAAAAAAATAAAAAAAAAAAAAATAAACACTTTTTTTTTTTGTTTTTTGTTTTGTTAATGCAGCAATATTGTTCCCATTTCAATTATAATGTGAACAATAATGCTGCATTAACGATTTTTGTATGCGGTGCGTTTGTTAAAAATGGTGTCATTTTCCCCAAAAAAAAATGTAACGAGACCCCATCTCTAATTTTTTTAACAAGCGCACCCCATACAAAATATAACCGCAATTGCTCGCATGTTAAAATGTGGAAAAAAACACTTTACACGCTGTAAATTATTGAAAATACATATTTTATTGCATTTTTTGTTATAATATACAAACATGACATAACGTATACATATAATAATGACATATTATGAATCTACCGAGTCTGACGGAAAGAACGATATATAATATGTCGATGTCATATACTAAAATAAGCCTTCAAAACAGGTTTAAACATGATGCGCAAAACAGGTAAAAAATGACCTCAGCACAGGGGCGGGAAAAGCCTCAGCAGCGAAAGGGTTAAAAGAGAATAAAAAGGTCTGTTAGAGAATAGTGATGGATCGAACACTCCCGTGTTCGGTTCGCATTCGAACTCGAACACCCAAAAAAGTTCGACCGCGACCTCGAACACAATGCAAACACCATGCAAGTCAATGGGGCTCGAATGTTGGAAAATTAAGGTCCCCTCCAAGAGGGCATATATGCAAGATATGGGCCATAAAAGGTGTATGGGGGTCCAGGTACTACCCTGGGGGACAATAAACAATGAAAAAAACGGGGAAAAAATGTTTTTAACCCTTTCACTGCTGAGTGCTGCGCCATTTCACCGCTGTGCACTGAGCTAATATTTTAATATTTACCCCTTTTGCTCATGTTTAAATGCGATTTGAAGCCATGGGAAATGTTTTATCACCAACGAGTGGGAAATGTTTTATCACCAACGAGTGGGAAATGTTTGAGCAACAATGAGTGGGAAATGTTTGACCAACAATGAGTGGGAAATGTTTGACCATCAATGAGTGGGAAATGTTTATGAATCCCATAGGCTTCAATGTTAAAAACATTCCCGTTTTAATTCAATATCTAATAAACCGTTTATTATAATATTCTGCAGCAAAGAGTCTCTTTATTTATAGATTTTTTAGGATCTTTTAAGCATTTTTTGGAATTTTTTTTAAAAAAAAAATTCTCGAACTTTCCACGAACGTCCCAAAAAGTTCAAAGTTCACGAATTTTCGAGCAGCCGATGCTCGACTCGAACCTCGAACCGATTCAAACCGGCAGCCCATCCCTATTAGAGAATAAAGAACCACGCCTTTTTAAAAAATTTGGGAATCAAAAATTTCGCCACAAAAATACCAAGAATACAATAAGATGTACAGAAAAATAAAGATTTTTTGCTGAAAATGAAAAAAATAAACAGTTTAATAGTAAAAAAATGAAAAGATAATAATTTTTTACATTGAATCCTATAGGATGGCACTGAAAATCAGGGCATTTTTCTCATGTTTGCTGTCCCAGGTCGATCGTCTTCGTTGATAAATCCCATTCAAACGGGAAGGATCGCTAGTCTGTTGTAGTCACATGAAGTCGTCTGAAGTCGTCCGGTGGAAGTCACAGGCAGTGGAAGAGGGTTGATTGTCTTCTGAGTTGTGGGATTAGTTGGACGACTATAGAAGACGACAGACGACTTGTTAGTCGCATGAATACAGACCCAGTGGCCTTAGGGTTAAAATAAAGCCTGTTTGATTTTTCTGTATCATTTCTAGAAAAAGGGATTAAAAGGACGTTTCTTGTATCTTCTGTCTATTTTCTGCAAAAAAAGTACTATTTCCTGCATTCTCTAAGTCATTTCTAGATGTAAGAAGTAATATAAAGTCTGTTTTCTTTTTCTCCATATCATTACTAGACAAAGGGACTGAAATGTATTTTATTTATTTCTGCACAATTTTTAAAAAAAATTCTATTTATGTATTTTCTGCACAATTTATTTAAAAAGTATTTTTATGTATTTTCTGCACAATTTTTTTAAAGAAGTAGCTTTATATATTTCTGCACAATTTTTAAAAAAAGTATTTTTATGTATTTTCTGCACAATTTATTTAAAAAGTATTTTTATGTATTTTCTTCACAATTTTTATGTATTTTCTGCACAATTTATTTAAAAAGTATTTTTATATATTTCTGCACAATTTTTTAAAAAAGTATTTTTATGTATTTTCTGCACAATTTATTTAAAAGGTATCTTTATGTATTTTCTGCACAATTTTTTAAAGAAGTATCTTTATATATTCCTGCACAATTTTTAAAAAAAGTATTTTTATGTATTTTCTGCACAATTTATTTAAAAAGTATTTTTATGTATTTTCTGCACAATTTTTATATATTTTCTGCACAATTTATTTAAAAGTATTTTTATGTATTTTCTGCACAATTTTTTTAAAAAGTATTTTTATGTATTTTCCAATCTATTTCTAGACATAAGGGCTAAAACTAACCAGTTTTATGTCTTTTTCCGTATCGTTTCAAGAAATAGCGTTCGGTAATTAAATTTCAATTATTTTCTGCCGATTTTCAAAACAAAAACTTTTTTTTCCATGTATAAGCCTTATTTTTTTTTTCCATTTACCATTTCTAGACGTAAGGGCTGAACTGTGTATTTTTTCCGTATCATTTCTAGAAATAGCCAATTAGCCATCAGACAATACATTTCTAAAAAAAATAAAATTATTTTCTTGCAGTTTTCTGCTCCATTTCTAGATGTAGAGACTAAAATAATGTTTGTTTCACGTGTTTTCTGTATCATCACTGCCAGTATCGGCATACGGCTGACTCATACACTGATTGGCTGAAAAGCTCGGGGATGTGGTGTTTTTAACCTATTCGCCGAACGGTTAAAGCAGGGAAACCCAAACTCCGGCCCCCCCAGATGTTCCTGAAATACAACTCCCAGAAATCTCTGACTGCATTAGATGGATGGAGAAGCATGGGAGTTGTAGTTCATGGACATCTGTGGGGGTTGGAGGTTTGGACATCATCCCTTGGTTAAAGAAACATTTCCTTGACCATTTTTGGCCAAAACCACCTGATCTCTCAATATGAAACATGTCATTTTTTTTTCCTATACTCACCCTTTAATCCAGAGTGTATGGGGTTAGAGAGAGATACCAACACATTATCAGGCTGAATGCCACCCATATCACCAGTAGAGGGGGCACATGGTCCATGAATTGACTTCCTGTTTCTCGTGATCTTTATTGCTCGAAGCTCTGGGTTTATTGTCAGCATGAAGACTCTGAATGTCATAAACAGACTGGGGGCGGCTGCCTATTGCCCTACCGACAAAATCCCTGGTTACCCGGCCATTACATCCGCACCCCCTGATGGACTTGTCACCGTTGGGTTGGTCTAAAAATCCAAGGACATCACCCAACTAGGTGTCATTCATGGTCCTTATGTTTCCATAGTATAAAAAGGTCGAAAATGAGAGATTCTGTCTGGGAGGATCAGGTACCGAGGAGGCTCCGGAGTTTGCGAGGCTCAGATATGAGGGTTTTTCACAGTATAATAAAAGTTAACCCCATAAAGTTTAATCAATATAGGCTCAACCAGCGTCCTGGGCAGATAGGGGTAAGTGAATGATCGAGTGTATTAGTGTGGATGGCCTGTGCATGTTGACATTCCACATGATTACGTGGAGTCCCGTTTGGAGTGCGGCCGAAGGCGTCTGCCTATTTTCACTAATTACGCTGTGCTTTATCGAAAGGGAAGAAACGTAAAATCTTGCTTATTCTGTGACAAAATCTTAATTCCACATTTTCCAGTTTAGGATTTTTTAATTTATTTTTAGGAAAATATTATTATATTTGCCAAAAAAAAATCTTAGATATATAATGAAAAAAAATAATAATCTAATCAATATAATCACGTGTGTTTTCCTATGACTCATAGCAAGGATTAATTAGACTCCAATATATATATATATTTTTAACACGGGGTCACATGTATCATGATTGGATGTGTGGAGGAGGCCCTGGAAGATGAATAAAAAAAATAAACTATTGAGGCGTCAACTTTTCTTAAACTTTCTTTGGTCCGTCACAGTTTCTGCTAAGAGATCCCGTGCCTGGGGGTGAGCGAGGAGTCGCTATGGTCTTGGTGGTAAAAATTCAGAAAGTCTTATACATTTCTATTTAAAGAAAAAAATCTTCTCCTGAACGAAAATGCAGCCTAGTTTTGGGAATCGAGCTCAATGAAATTCACCCCATTGGCTGGTCTGATCGGGTGTGTAGGGGTGTAACCATCAGGTCATGATGCCTTTTTTTGACAACTACGCCCCCAACGAAAGCGGGGTTTCGTAACAGTGCACATGCGCACCAAGATGACTGGTTGCCCGGTTGAGCAGCAGACCAAGGCTGCTCAAACATGAATGCTCTGGACGGGCCTAACCCTAACCCTGATTTTAGTGATTTAAACAACAAAAGTGCCATGAAACAGTTTTGGGAGGTGGTCGACTCACCTCTGGTGTGAATTTTCAGTTCCTCTGTCACTCCAACCACTCATGCATGAATCACTGGAGGCTGATCAATAGAGACAGCCGGGGTAATAAGTGCAACATATTATTATAAAGCTAAAAATAAATAAGCGATGGTAAAGATTATTGATAAATTAAGGGGGTTAAACTTTTTTCACCCTAAACAACTGGTACAAATATGTTCCTTAGAAAATAATAGTGTTACAAAACTGCGGTGAAGCTGTTTCGCATGATTACAGCTCTGCCTTATCGCCCCATATTGAATGCAGGGGATGCTACTGAGAGCAACTAAGCAAGGGGCGTTTTTAACAATCTGTCCCAGTTGGAGCCATCTTGCACATGCTCAGTCTGATGGAAACTGTTCTCTGTCTGAAACAATTCAATTTCACTTTCCCCATAACAACTTCACGGCCTCCACTGCTCCTGGCCATCTCACCTGGGTCTACGCAAAGTGGATATGGTAAGGTACAGCACGAATATGCTAATTATTAGTATATGCTGTTACGTTAGACGCCAACAAATGTATATAACACCGGTGGACAAAGGAAAATGCATGTGAAGGCGTGTTTTAACATTAACCAGTACAAATGTTACATGTTTCATTCTTTCCTTAATTTCAAGTGTTCCACAAAACGGCCCTGATACTCTGTTTAAGTTGTAAGATATTATATCCAGCCGGAGAATTATCAGCCGTACAATGGGGAACGTATTTCTACATTTACCAGCTGCGACACGGCGTGCGTGGTGATGGCTCGCGCAAAACTCTCCACTTCCTATTTGCTGGCTCCATTTATTCACTGACCCATGACGGCAGGTTACATCTCACCCCGGTGTTTCCCCGACCCCGGAGTATGATGAATAATGGCTCTGCGCAGCGGCTTTATCCATCAGAATAAAATCACATTATGGCCGAACATCTGAACAGATTTCACAAATGATAGCGAGCGCGCCGCAGGTTTTAGCTTTGGATATACACTGGGACAAGGAAATTACTGGCGCGAACGAGTGAGGAGAGATAGAAATCATGTCAGGAAGATAAATAAACTCAGGAGTCGACTAATGGATTTTGCAGTTAATCCAGGACGAAAACATGTTATGTCTGTATTTACCGACCAGCCGAGCAGCCACTAATACATCTAATGCCAAATTCACACACCGGCTAGTCGCACGTAAAGGAACTTAATGCCGCAGACATGACGTGTGAGCGAAGGGGTCTAATGTGTTAAAAACATCTAATGATGAGGTATTTAATGGGTTAAAGGGAGATAATGACAGCAAAGTGTTTAAAGGGATCTAATGACAGTGAGGTGTTCAATGGGTTAAAGGGATCTAATGACAGCAAGGTGATTAATGGGTTAAAGGGATCTAAAAACAGTGAGGTGATTAATAGCTTAAAGGCATCTAATGACAGCCAGGTGATCGATGGGTTTAAGGGATCTAATGACAGCAAGGTGATTAATGGGTTAAAGGGATCTAATGACAGCAAGGTGTTCGATGGGTTAAAGGGATCTAATGACAGCGAGGTGATTAATGGGTTAAAGGGATCTAATGACAGCAAGGTGTTCGATGGGTTAAAGGGATCTAATGACAGCAAGGTGTTCGATGGGTTAAAGGGATCTAATGACAGCGAGGTGATTAAGAAGTTAAAGGGATCTAATGACAGCGAGGTGATTAATGGGTTAAATGGATCTAACGACAGCCAAGTGTTCAATGGGTTAAAGGGATATAATGACAGCAAGGTGGTTAAATGGTTAAAGGGATCTAATTGATAGGGGGAGGTTTATTGGGTTGAGGTGACAAATGACAGTAAAATAATTAAGAGGTTATACCATTTAATGACAGTGAGGTGATTACCTGGTTACAGGGATCTAATGACAGTGAGGTAATTAATTGGTTAAATGGATCTAAGGACAGCGAGGTGATTACAGGGATCTAGTGATAGGGAAAGGTTTATTGGGTTGAAGGGATCTGGAGGTGTAGTGGATTGAGTGTCGTGTGGTTGGTCCTCTCTGCATTTGCTGGTGATACGGCGTCTCAGTAAACTGTAATAAATTCATCTTTTTGCTGTTAATTTATTGGGAGCACTTTGTTCTGCTCGTCCTGCAGAGTCGTCCCGGCCGCCATGAATTATTCCACGACCATTGCGGCAGGTAATTGATAATTAAAGCCGCTACGCTCAGTTTTATTTGTAATTACTGGAATATCCCATTTAAGGAGTAAATTGTCATTGAGCGGCGCGAGTCACGTGACTGTGTTTAATATTTTATGTTTCTTTTATTTGAGTTAGAGCAATTACATAATCACCTGCTGATACAAGCCGATTCACAGAACGAATCGAGCCAGGAAACCAACAGCCCCGGCGTCAACCTGATCCTAGTGCTACAAAAGAGAGGAGAAAATAAACACATTTTCATATTCTGCTATAAAAATTATAAACAATCCACCCGGACCCCGAAACGATAACCTGGATCAAGAAACTGCGATATCCTAATCCCTATTATATCCAGAATATTCTGTTATCCCATAGTAACTATTATATCCAGAATATTCTGTTATCCCATAGTAACTATTATATCCGGAATATTCTGTTATCCCATAGTAACTATTATATCCAGAATATTCTGTTATCCCATAGTAACTATTATATCCGGAATATTCTGTTATCCCATAGTAACTATTATATCCGGAATATTCTGTTATCTCATAGTAACTATTATATCCGGAATATTCTGTTATCTCATAGTAACTATTATATCCAGAATATTCTGTTATCCCATAGTAACTATTATATCCGGAATATTCTGTTATCCCATAGTAACTATTATATCCGGAATATTCTGTATCCCATAGTAACTATTATATCCGGAATATTCTGTTATCCATAGTAACTATATATATCCGGAATATTCTGTTTCCATAGTAACTATTATATCCGGAATATTCTGTTATCCCATAGTAACTATTATATCCGGAATATTCTGTTATCTCATAGTAACTATTATATCCGGAATATTCTGTTATCTCATAGTAACTATTATATCCGGAATATTCTGTTATCCCATAGTAACTATTATATCCAGAATATTCTGTTATCCCATAGTAACTATTATATTCGGAATATTCTGTTATCACATAGTAACTATTATATCCGGAATATTCTGTTATCTCATAGTAATTATTATATCCGGAATATTCTGTTATCCCATAGTAACTATTATATCTGGAATATTCTTTTATCCCATAGTAACTATTTGATCCGGAATATTCTGTTATCTCATAGTAACTATTATATCCAGAAAATTCTGTTATCCCATAGTAACTATTATATCCGGAATATTCTATTATCCCATAGTAACTATTATATCCGGAATATTCTGTTATCACATAGTAACTATTATATCCGGAATATTCTGTTATCCCATAGTAACTATTATATCCGGAATATTCTCTTATCCCATAGTAACTATTATATCCTGAATATTCTGTTATCCCATAGTAACTATTATATCCGAAATATTCTGTTATCCCATAGTAACTATTATATCTGGAATATTCTGTTATCCTATAGTAACTATTTAATCCGGAATATTCTGTTATCTCATAGTAACCATTATATCCGGAATATTCTGTTATCCCATAGTAACTATTATATCCGGAATATTCTGTTATCCCATAGTAACTATTATATCCGGAATATTCTGTTATCCCATAGTAACTATTATATCCGGAATATTCTGTTATCCCATAGTAACTATTATATCCGGAATATTCTGTTATCCCATAGTAACTTTTATATCCGGAATATTCTCCTTATCCATAGTATTATATATCTGGAATATTCTCTTATCCCATAGTAACTATTATCCGGAATATTCTCTTATCACATAGTAACTATTATATCCGGAATATTCTCTTATCCCATAGTAACTATTATATCCGGAATATTCTCTTATCCCATAGTAACTATTATATCCGGAATATTCTGTTATCCCATAGTAACTATTATATCCAGGAATATTCTGTTATCCCATAGTAACTATATATCCGGAATATTCTGTTATCCCATAGTAACTATTATATCCTGAATATTCTGTTATCCCATAGTAACTATTATAACCGGAATATTCTGTTATCCCATAGTAACTATTATATCTGGAATATTCTGTTATCTCATAGTAACTATTATATCCGGAATATTCTGTTATCTCATAGTAACTATTATATCCGGAATATTCTGTTATCCCATAGTAACTATTATATCTGGAATATTCTGTTATCTCATAGTAACTATTATATCCGGAATATTCTGTTATCCCATAGTAACTATTATATCCGGAATATTCTGTTATCCCATAGTAACTATTATATCCAGAATATTCTGTTATCCCATAGTAACTATTATATCCGGAATATTCTGTTATCCCAAAGTAACTATTATATCCGGAATATTCTGTTATCTCATAGTAACTATTATATCCGGAATATTCTGTTATCTCATAGTAACTATTATATCCGGAATATTCTGTTATCTCATAGTAACTATTATATCCGGAATATTGTGTTATCCCATAGTAACTATTATATCTGGAATATTCTGTTATCTCATAGTAACTATTATATCCGGAATATTCTGTTATCCCATAGTAAGTATTATATCCGGAATATTCTGTTATCCCATAGTAACTATTATATCCAGAATATTCTGTTATCCCAAAGTAACTATTATATCCGGAATATTCTGTAATCCCATAGTAACTATTATATCCGGAATATTCTGTTATCTCATAGTAACTATTATATCCAGGAATATTCTGTTATCTCATAGTAACTATTATATCAGGAATATTCTGTTATCTCATAGTAACTATTATTTCCGGAATATTCTGTTATCACATAGTAACTATTATATCCGGAATATTCTATTATCCCCTAGTAACTATTATATCCAGAATATTCTGTTATCCCATAGTAACTATTATATCCGGAATATTCTATTATCCCATAGTAACTATTATATCCGGAATATTCTGTTATCACATAGTAACTATTATATCCGGAATATTCTGTTATCCCATAGTAACTATTATATCCGGAATATTCTGTTATCTCATAGTAACTATTATATTCGGAATATTCTGTTATCCCATAGTAACTACTATATCCAGGAATATTCTGTTATCCCATAGTAACTATTATATCCAGAATATTCTGTTATCTCATAGTAACTATTATATCCAGGAATATTCTGTTATCTCATAGTAACTATTATATCAGGAATATTCTGTTATCTCATAGTAACTATTATATCCGGAATATTCTGTTATCCCATTGTAACTATTATATCCAGAATATTCTGTTATCCTACAGTAACTATTATATCCGGAATATTCTGTTATCCCATAGTAAGTATTATATCCGGAATATTCTGTTATCCCATAGTAACTATTATATCCGGAATATTCTGCTACCCCATAGTAACTATTATATCCGGAATATTCTGTTATCTCATAGTAACTATTATATCTGGAATATTCTGTTATCCCATAGTAACTATTATATCCAGAATATTCTGTTATCCCATAGTAACTATTATATCCGGAATATTCTGTTATCCCATAGTAACTATTATATCCGGAATGTTCTGTTATCCCATAGTAACTATTATATCCGGAATATTCTGTTATCTCATAGTAACTATTATATCCGGATATTCTGTTCCATAGTAACTATTATATCCAGGAATATTCTGTTATCCATAGTAACTATTATATCCGGAATTTCTGTATCCATAGTAATATTATATCTGGAATATTCGTTATCCCATAGTAACTATTATATCTGGAATATTCTGTTATCCCATAGTAACTATTATATCTGGAATATTCTGTTATCCCATAGTAACTATTATATCCGGAATATTCTGTTATCTCATAGTAACTATTATATCCGGGAATATTCTGTTATCGCATAGTAACTATTATATCCGGGAATATTCTGTTATCGCATAGTAACTATTATATCCAGGAATATTCTGTTATTACATAGTAACTATTATATCCAGGAATATTCTGTTATTACATAGTAACTATTATATCCGGAATATTCTGTTATCCCATAGTAACTATTATATCCAGGAATATTCTGTTGTCTCATAGTAACTATGATATCCGGATTATTCTGTTGTCTCATAGTAACTATTATATCCGGAATATTCTGTTATCTCATAGTAACTATTATATCCAGAATATTCTGTTATCTCATAGTAACTATTATATCCAGAATATTCTTTTATCCCATTGTAACTATTGTATCCAGAATATTCTTTTATCCCATTGTAACTATTATATCCAGAATATTCTGTTATCCTACAGTAACTATTATATCCGGAATATTCTGTTATCCCATAGTAAGTATTATATCCAGAATATTCTGTTATCCCATAGTAACTATTATATCCAGAATATTCTGTTATCCCATAGTAACTATTATATCCGGAATATTCTGTTATCCCATAGTAAGTATTATATCCAGAATATTCTGTTATCCCATAGTAACTATTATATGCGGAATATTCTGCTACCCCATAGTAACTATTATATCCAGGAATATTCTGTTGTCTCATAGTAACTATTATATCCGGATTATTCTGTTATCTCATAGTAACTATTATATCCAGAATATTCTGTTATCTCATAGTAACTATTATATCCAGAATATTCTTTTATCCCATTGTAACTATTATATCCAGAATATTCTTTTATCCCATTGTAACTATTATATCCAGAATATTCTGTTATCCTACAGTAACTATTATATCCGGAATATTCTGTGTATCCATAGTAAGTATTATATCCGGAATATTCTGTTATCCATAGTAACTATTATAATCCGGAATATTCTGCTACCCCATAGTAACTATTATATGCGGAATATTCTGTTATCTCATAGTAACTATTATATCTGGAATATTCTGTTATCCCATAGTAACTATTATATCAAGAATATTCTGTTATCCCATAGTAACTATTATATCCGGAATATTCTGTTATCCCATAGTAACTATTATATCCGGAATGTTCTGTTATCCCATAGTAACTATTATATCCGGAATATTCTGTTATCTCATAGTAACTATTATATCCGGAATATTCTGTTATCCATAGTAACTATTAAATCCAGGAATATTCTGTTATCCCATAGTAACTATTATATCCGGAATATTCTGTTATCCCAAGTAACTATTATATCCGGAATATTCTGTTATCCCATAGTAACTATTATATCCGGAATATTCTGTTATCTCATAGTAACTACTATATCCGGGAATATTCTGTTATCTCATAGTAACTATTATATCCGGAATATTCTGTTATCCCATAGTAACTATTATATCCGGAATATTCTGTTATCCCAAGTAACTATTATATCCGGAATATTCTGTTATCTCATAGTAACTACTATATCCGGGAATATTCTGTTATCTCATAGTAACTATTATATCCAGGAATATTCTGTTATCTCATAGTAACTATTATATCCGGAATATTCTGTTATCTCATAGTAACTACTATATCCGGGAATATTCTGTTATCTCATAGTAACTATTATATCCGGAATATTCGGTTATCTCATAGTAACTATTATATCCAGAATATTCTGTTATCCCATAGTAACTATTATATCCGGGAATATTCTGTTATCCCACAGTAACTATTATATCCGGGAATATTCTGTTATCCCACAGTAACTATTATATCCGGAATATTCTGTTATCTCATAGTAACTATTATATCCGGAATATTCTGTTATCCCATAGTAACTATTATATCCAGGAATATTCTGTTATCTCATAGTAACTATTATATCAGGAATATTCTGTTATCTCATAGTAACTATTATATCCGGAATATTCTGTTATCCCATTGTAACTATTATATCCAGAATATTCTGTTATCCTACAGTAACTATTATATCCGGAATATTCTGTTATCCCATAGTAAGTATTATATCCGGAATATTCTGTTATCCCATAGTAACTATTATATCCGGAATATTCTGCTACCCCATAGTAACTTTTATATCCGGAATATTCTGTTATCTCATAGTAACTATTATATCTGGAATATTCTGCTACCCCATAGTAACTATTATATCCGGAATATTCTGTTATCTCATAGTAACTATTATATCCGGAATATTCTGTTATCCCATAGTAACTATTATATCCGGAATGTTCTGTTATCCCATAGTAACTATTATATCCGGAATATTCTGTTATCCCATAGTAACTATTATATCCAGGAATATTCTGTTATCCCATAGTAACTATTATATCCGGAATATTCTGTTATCCCATAGTAACTATTATATCCGGAATATTCGTTATCCCATAGTAACTATTATATCTGGAATATTCTGTTATCCCATAGTAACTATTATATCTGGAATATTCTGTTATCCCATAGTAACTATTATATCCGGAATATTCTGTTATCCCATAGTAACTATTATATCCGGAATATTCTGTTATCTCATAGTAACTATTATATCGGGAATATTCTGTTTCCGCATAGTAACTATTATATATCCGGGAATATTCTGTTATCGCATAGTAACTATTATATCCGGAATATTCTGTTATTACATAGTAACTATTATATCCGGAATATTCTGTTATCCCATAGTAACTATTATATCCAGGAATATTCTGTTGTCTCATAGTAACTATTATATCCGGATTATTCTGTTATCTCATAGTAACTATTAAATCCGGAATATTCTGTTATCCCATAGTAACTATTATATCCAGGAATATTCTGTTATCTCATAATAACTATTATATCTGGAATATTCTGTTATCTCATGGTAACTATTATATCCGGAATATTCTGTTATCCCATAGTAACTATTTTATCCAAAATATTCTGTTATCCCATAGTAACTATTATATCCGGAATATTCTGTTATCCCATAGTAACTATTATATCTGGAATATTCTGTTATCCCATAGTAACTATTATATCCGGAATATTCTGTTATCCCATAGTAACTATTATATCCGGAATATTCTGTTATCCCATAGTAACTATTATATCCGGAATATTCTGTTATCTCATAGTAACTATTATATCCGGGAATATTCTGTTATCTCATAGTAACTATTATATCTGGAATACTCTGTTATCTCATAGTAACTATTATATCTGGAATACTCTGTTATCTCATAATAACTATTATATCCGGAATATTCTGTTATCTCCATAGTAACTATTATATCCAGAATATTCTGTTATCTCATAGTAACTATTCAGTGGCGTAGCGTGGGGGGGGGGGCTGGGGGGGCCGTGGCCCCGGGCGCAGTTTTGTTAGGGGCGCATTCGCGCCCCTAAAACTGGCCCGGGGGTTGAGGGACCCAGATGCGGGCAGCGCGAGAGCGCCTGCCCGGTCTTGAACAGTCCCGTCCTGTGAAGTGGATGCGGCTGTGTGCGTGCGCAGCCGGTCACGTGGTCCGGCTAATCAGGTGGTACTGAGTCTCTGTACCACCTGACTGGCCGGACCGCGTGACCGGCTGCGCACGCACACAGCCGCATCCACTTCACAGGACGGACTGTTCAAGACTGGGCAGGCGCGCTCCCGCTGCCCGGCATCTGGGTCCCTCAACCCCCTGCCGGAGCTGGGGCAACAATCCAGGTGAGAGCTGGGGCAAATCCATGACCTGTGGGCAAATCCATGTGTGACCTGGGGGCAAATCCATGAGCTGGTGGCAGTATCCATGAGCAGGGGGCAGTATCCATGAGTGGGGACAGTATCCATGAGCTGGGAGGCAAATCCATGAGCTGGGGGGCAAATCCATGAGCTGGGGGGCAAATCCATGAGCTGGGGGCAAATCCATGAGCTGGGGGGCAAATCCATGAGCTGGAGGGGCAAATCCATGAGCTGGGGGGCAAATCCATGAGCTGGGGGCAAATCCATGAGCTGGAGGGGCAAATCCATGAGCTGGGGGGCAAATCCATGAGCTGGGGGCAAATCCATGAGTGAGCTGGGGCAAATCCATGAGTGAGCTGGGGCAAATCCATGAGTGAGCTGGGGCAAATCCATGAGCTGGGGGAAAATCTATGAGTGAGCTGGGGCAAATCCATGAGCTGGGGGGCAAATCCATGAGCTGGGGGCAAATCCATGAGTGAGCTGGGGGCAAATCCATGAGCTGGGGCAAATCCATTGAGCTGGGGGCAGTATCCATGAGCTGGGGGGCAAATCCATGAGCTGGGGGGCAAAATCCATCAGCTGGGGGCAAATCCCCATGAGCGAGCTGGGGCAAATCATGAGCTGGGGGCAAATCCATGAGTGAGCTGGGGCAAATCCATGAGCTGGGGGCAAATCTATGAGTGAGCTGGGGCAAATCCATGAGCTGGGGGGCAAATCCATGAGCTGGGGGGCAAACCATGAGTGAGCTGGGGCAAATCCATGAGTGAGCTGGGCTGGGGGCAAATCCATGAGTGAGCTGGGGGCAAATCCATGAGTGAGCTGGGGCAAATCCATGAGTGAGCTGGGGCAAATCCATGAGCTGGAGGCAAATCTATGAGTGAGCTGGGGCAAATCCATGAGCTGGGGGGCAAATCCATGAGCTGGGGCAAATCCATGAGTGAGCTGGGGCAAATCCATGAGCTGGGGCAAATCCAAGGCTGGGGGGCAGTATCCATGAGCTGGGGGGCAAATCCATGAAGCTGGGGCAAATCCATGAGCGAGCTGGAGCAAATCCATGAGCTGGGGCAAATCCATGAGTGAGCTGGGGCAAATCCATGAGCTGGGGGCAAATCTATGAGTGAGCTGGGGCAAATCCATGAGCTGGGGGGCAAATCCATGAGCTGGGAGCAAATCCATGAGTGAGCCGGGGCAAATCCATGACTGGGGCAAATCCATGAGCTGGGGGCAGTATCCATGAGCTGGGGGGAAAATCCATGAGCTGGGGCAAAATCCATGAGCTGGGGCAAATCCATGAGCGAGCTGGGGCAAATCCATGAGCTGGGGGCAAATCCATGAGTGAGCTGGGGCAAAATCCAGAGCTGGGGGCAAAATCCATGAGTGATCTGGGCAAATCCATGAGTGAGCTGGGGGCAAATCCATGAGTGAGCTGGGGGCAAATGAGTGAGCTGGGGCAAATCCATGAGCTGGGGGCAAATCCATGAGCTGGGAAAATCCATGAGCTGAGGGGGGCAAATCCATGAGCTGGGGGCAAATCCATGAGCTGGGGGGCAAATCCATGAGCTGGGGGCAAATCCATGAGCGAGCTGGGGGCAAATCCATGAGCTGGGGGCAAATCCATGAGTGAGCTGGGGCAAATCCATGAGCTGGGGCCAAATCCATGAGTGAGCTGGGGCAAATCCATGAGTGAGCTGGGGCAAATCCATGAGTGAGCTGGGGCAAATCCATGAGTGAGCTGGGGCAAATCCATGAGCTGGGGGCAAATCCATGAGTGAGCTGGGGCAAATCCATGAGCTGGAGGCATATCCATGAGCTGGGGCAAATCCATGAGCTGGGGGCAAATCCATGAGTGAGCTGGGGCAAATCCATGAGCTGGGGCAAATCCATGAGTGAGCTGGGGGGCAAATCCATGAGCTGGGGGCAAATCCATGAGTGAGCTGGGGCAAATCCATGAGCTGGGGCAAATCCATGAGTGAGCTGGGGGGCAAATCCATGTGTGAGCTGGGGCAAATCCATGAGCTGGGGGCAAATCCATGAGCTGGGGCAATATCCATGTGAGAGCTGGGGCAATATCGATAACGTGTCCACAGGTTGGGGGGGGGCGCACAATTCTTGGCTGGCCCCGGGTGCTGACAACCCACGCTACGCCACTGTAACTATTATATCCGGAATATTCTGTTATCTCATGGTAACTATTATATCCGGAATATTCTGTTATCCCATAGTAACTATTATATCCAGAATATTCTGTTATCACATAGTAACTATTATATCCAGGAATATTCTATTATCTCATAGTAACTATTATATCCGGAATATTCTGTTATCTCATAGTAACTATTATATCCGGAATATTCTGTTATCCCATAGTAACTATTATATCCGGAATATTCTGTTATCTCATAGTAACTATTATATCCGGAATATTCTGTTATCTCATGGTAACTATTATATCCGGAATATTCTGTTATCCCATAGTAACTATTATATCCGGAATATTCTGTTATCACATAGTAACTATTATATCCAGGAATATTCTGTTATCTCATAGTAACTATTATATCCGGAATATTCTGTTATCTCATAGTAACTATTATATCCGGAATATTCTGTTATCCCATAGTAACTATTATATCCGGAATATTCTGTTATCCCATAGTAACTATTATATCTGGAATATTCTGTTATCCCATAGTAACTATTATATCCGGAATATTCTGTTATCCCATAGTAAAGATTATATCCGGAATATTCTGTTATCCCATAGGAACTATTATATCCAGAATATTCTGTTATCCCATAGTAACTATTATATCCAGGAATATTCTGTTATCCCATAGTAACTATTATATCCGGAATATTCTGTTATCCCATAGTAACTATTATATCCGGAATATTCTGTTATCCCATAGTAACTATTATATCCGGAATATTCTGTTATCTCATAGTAACTACTATATCCGGGAATATTCTGTTATCTCATAGTAACTATTATATCCGGAATATTCTGTTATCCATAGTAGTAAACTATTATATCCGGAATATCTGTTATCCCATAGTAACTATTATATCCGGAATATTCTGTTATCTCATAGTAACTACTATATCCGGAATATTCTGTTATCTCATAGTAACTATTATATCCAGGAATATTCTGTTATCTCATAGTAACTATTATATCCGGAATATTCTGTTATCTCATAGTAACTACTATATCCGGGAATATTCTGTTATCTCATAGTAACTATTATATCCGGAATATTCTGTTATCCCATAGTAACTATTATATCCGGAATATTCTGTTATCCCATAGTAACTATTATATCCGGAATATTCTGTTATCCCATAGTAACTATTATATCCGGAATATTCTGTTATCTCATAGTAACTATTATATCCAGAATATTCTGTTATCTCATAGTAACTATTATATCCGGAATATTCTGTTATCCCATAGTAACTATTACATCCGGAATATTCTGTTATCCCATAGTAACTATTACATCCGGAATATTCTGTTATCTCATAGTAACTATTATATCCGGAATATTCTGTTATCCCATAGTAACTATTATATCCGGAATATTCTGTTATCCCATAGTAACTATTATATCCGGAATATTCTGTTATCCCATAGTAACTATTATATCCGGAATATTCTGTTATCACATAGTAACTATTATATCCGGAATATTCTGTTATCCCATAGTAACTATTATATCTGGAATATTCTGTTATCCCATAGTAACTATTATATCCGGAATATTCTGTTATCCCATAGTAACTATTATATCCGGAATATTCTGTTATCCCATAGTAACTATTACATCCGGAATATTCTGTTATCCCATAGTAACTATTACATCCGGAATATTCTGTTATCTCATAGTAACTATTATATCCGGAATATTCTGTTATCCCATTGTAACTATTATATCCGGAATATTCTGTTATCCCATAGTAACTATTATATCCGGAATATTCTGTTATCCCATAGTAACTATTATATCCGGAATATTCTGTTATCCCATAGTAACTATTATATCCAGGAATATTCTGTTATCTCATAGTAACTATTATATCCAGAATATTCTTTTATCCCATTGTAACTATTATATCCAGAATATTCTTTTATCCCATTGTAACTATTATATCCAGAATATTCTGTTATCCTACAGTAACTATTATATCCGGAATATTCTGTTATCCCATAGTAAGTATTATATCCAGAATATTCTGTTATCCCATAGTAACTATTATATCCAGGAATATTCTGTTATCCCATAGTAACTATTATATCCGGAATATTCTGTTATCCCATAGTAACTATTATATCCGGAATATTCTGTTATCCCATAGTAACTATTATATCCGGAATATTCTGTTATCTCATAGTAACTACTATATCCGGAATATTCTGTTATCCCATAGTAACTATTATATCCAGAATATTCTGTTATCCCATAGTAACTATTATATCCGGAATATTCTGTTATCCCATAGTAACTATTATATCCGGAATATTCTGTTATCCCATAGTAACTATTATATCCGGGAATATTCTGTTATCTCATAGTAACTACTATATCCGGGAATATTCTGTTATCTCATAGTAACTATTATATCCAGAATATTCTGTTATCCCATAGTAACTATTATATCCAGGAATATTCTGTTATCTCATAGTAACTATTATATCCGGGAATATTCTGTTATCTCATAGTAACTACTATATCCGGGAATATTCTGTTATCTCATAGTAACTATTATATCCGGAATATTCTGTTATCCCATAGTAACTATTATATCCGGAATATTCTGTTATCTCATAGTAACTATTATATCCAGAATATTCTGTTATCTCATAGTAACTATTATATCCGGAATATTCTGTTATCTCATAGTAACTATTATATCTGGAATATTCTGTTATCTCATGGTAACTATTATATCCAGAATATTCTGTTATCCCATAGTAACTATTATATCCAGGAATATTCTGTTATCTCATAGTAACTATTATATCCGGAATATTCTGTTATCTCATAGTAACTATTATATCCGGAATATTCTGTTATCCCATAGTAACTATTATATCCAGGAATATTCTATTATCTCATAGTAACTATTATATCCGGAATATTCTGTTATCCCATAGTAACTATTATATCCGGAATATTCTGTTATCCCATAGTAACTATTATATCCGGAATATTCTGTTATCTCATAGTAACTATTATATCCGGAATATTCTGTTATCTCATAGTAACTATTATATCCGGAATATTCTGTTATCCCATAGTAACTATTATATCCAGAATATTCTGTTATCCCATAGCAACTATTATATCCGGAATATTCTGTTATCCCATAGTAACTATTATATCTGGAATATTCTGTTATCTCATAGTAACTATTATATCCGGAATATTCTGTTATCACATAGTAACTATTATATCCGGAATTCTCTTATCCCATAGTAACTATTATATCCGGAATATTCTGTATCCCATAGTAACTATTATATCCGGAATATTCTGTTATCCCATAGTAACTATTATATCCAGAATATTCTGTTATCCCATAGTAACTATTATATCCGGAATATTCTGTTATCCCATAGTAACTATTATATCCGGAATATTCTGTTATCCCATAGTAACTATTATATCCGGAATATTCTGTTATCTCATAGTAACTACTATATCCGGAATATTCTGTTATCCCATAGTAACTATTATATCCGGAATATTCTGTTATCCCATAGTAACTATTATATCCGGAATATTCTGTTATCTCATAGTAACTACTATATCCGGGAATATTCTGTTATCTCATAGTAACTATTATATCCAGAATATTCTGTTATCCCATAGTAACTATTATCCAGGAATATTCTGTTATCTCATAGTAACTATTATATCCGGGAATATTCTGTTATCTCATAGTAACTACTATATCCGGAATATTCTGTTATCTCATAGTAACTATTATATCCGAATATTCTGTTATCCCATAGTAACTATTATATCCGGAATATTCTGTTATCTCATAGTAACTATTATATCCGGAATATTCTTTATCTCATAGTAACTATTATATCTGGAATATTCTGTTATCTCATGGTAACTATTATATCCAGAATATTCTGTTATCCCATAGTAACTATTATATCCAGGAATATTCTGTTATCTCATAGTAACTATTATATCCGGAATATTCTGTTATCTCATATAACTATTATATCCGGAATATTCTGTTATCCCATAGTAACTATTATATCCAGGAATATTCTATTATCTCATAGTAACTATTATATCCGGAATATTCTGTTATCCCATAGTAACTATTATATCCGGAATATTCTGTTATCCCATAGTAACTATTATATCCGGAATATTCTGTTATCTCATAGTAACTATTATATCCGGAATATTCTGTTATCTCATAGTAACTATTATATCCGGAATATTCTGTTATCCCATAGTAACTATTATATCCAGAATATTCTGTTATCCCATAGCAACTATTATATCCGGAATATTCTATCCCATAGTAACTATTATATCCGGAATATTCTGTTATCTCATAGTAACTATTATATCCGGAATATTCTGTTATCCCATAGTAACTATTATATCCAGAATATTCTGTTATCCCATAGCAACTATTATATCCGGAATATTCTGTTATCCCATAGTAACTATTATATCTGGAATATTCTGTTATCTCATAGTAACTATTATATCCGGAATATTCTGTTATCACATAGTAACTATTATATCTGGAATATTCTGTTATCCCATAGTAACTATTATATCCAGAATATTCTGTTATCCATAGTAACTATTATATCCGGAATATTCTTATCCCATAGTAACTATTATATCCAGAATATTCTGTTATCCCATAGTAACTATTATATCCAGAATATTCTGTTATCACATAGTAACTATTATATCCGGAATATTCTGTTATCTCATAGTAACTATTATATCCGGAATATTCTGTTATACCATAGTAACTATTATAACCGGAATATTCTGTTATCCCATAGTAACTATTATATCCAGGAATATTCTATTATCTCATAGTTACTATTATATCCGGAATATTCTGTTATCCATAGTAACTATTATATATCCGGAATATTCTGTTATCCATAATAAAACTATTATATCCGGAATATTCTGTTATCTGATAGTAACTATTATATCCGGAATATTCTGTTATCCATAGTAACTATTATATCCAGAATTCTGTTATCCCATAGCAACTATTATATCCGGAATATTCTGTTATCCCATAGTAACTATTTATCCGGAATATTCTGTTATCTCATAGTAACTATTATATCCGGAATATTCTGTTATCTCATAGTAACTATTATATCCGGAATATTCTGTTATCCATAGTAACTATTATATCCGGAATATTCTTATCCCATAGCAACTATTATATCCGGAATATTCTGTTATCCCATAGTAACTATTATATCCGGAATATTCTGTTATCCCATAGTAACTATTATATCCGGAATATTCTGTTATCTCATAGTAACTATTATATCCGGAATATTCTGTTATCCCATAGTAACTATTATATACAGAATATTCTGTTATCCCATAGTAACTATTATATCCGGAATATTCTGTTATCCCATAGTAACTATTATATCCGGAATATTCTGTTATCCCATAGTAACTATTATATCCGGAATATTCTGTTATCCCATAGTAACTATTATATCCGGAATATTCTGTTATCCCATAGTGTGTTTGGGTTTATTTGTTATTTGTAGTAAATGTATCATATTCTGATCTTTTCGTGGTGAGTTTTCGGCAGATTTGGTTAATGTTGTTTTGGAGTATTGCGCACTCGCCTCTTATTAGTGATTATTCGGATATTTCTTGACGCGCCTTCACTGACTGGTTTCCTAATTGGGATTATCCATCATATGTCGCTCACAGGTACCCAGCTCAGTGTGCGGCTGGTACGTCGGGGTATATTGGGAGGGATACTGCAGGATGCCATCGCCATCTGGCTGGCAGTGTGCGCGCGTGGAACACGGGGCGCACATTGAGCGAGGTTTAAACTGGAAAGTTTTCTCTGTGTTTTGAGGATAATTAAGGATTTGAATTTTCACTTCGTTTTAAACGGGACATTAAATATTACATTTTAACGGGAGATTGTTTAACAGTGAACAGCTTTTCGTTTTCCTCTGTCCCTCTTTCAGCTGATCTCTGGCCTTTTTTGTAAATAATTGTAAGTGCTTTGTGTACTTTTATTTGTCTCTGTGTATTGTCATTGTTCTGTATTTTGCATATGCTCTCTGTATACGAAATAACTAATAAAAACAAAATAACTAATAAAAACAAAATAACTAATAAAAACAAAATAACTAATTAACCCTTTCACTGCTTAAGACGTGTGGGGCACGTCCTCATTGATGCACGTTACATGCTGAGGACGTGCCCCACACGTCATCAGCTTTGCGGGACCCCCGGCGGAGATACTCACCTCTCTGTCCGGGGTCCCACGGCGTTCTGACTTCAGCGTCCTCAGACGCTGAAGGCAAGCTCCTCCCGGCGTAAATGACGTCATCGCACCATGCGCGATGACGTCATTTCCAGGTGACCCCCCCGGCAATGCCGGGAGATAGCCTGGAAGGGAGGGGGGGATCCGTTCTTATCTCTCTCCCTCCCGATCGGGAAGGAGCAGCGCTAAAAGCCAGGCACCGCTTAAAAGGGGAGAGTCTTCCCTTTTAAGCGGTGCCTGGCTTTAACCCCTCAAGCGCTGGGTTGCACTTCAGCGCCTTGCAGCGCCGAAGTGCAGCCTATCTCCGGTGGGGGCCGCCATCTTGGATGGCAGCTCCACCCCCCGGTCTCCGCTCGCTGCCTGACATCGTCACGCATAGCGTGATGATGTCAGATAGCCGGGGAACCCCTAGCTGCCGGGGATTTCCCAAGGAAATCCCCTGGTGGAGATAGGGGGTTCTTGTGAACCACAATATCTCCAGAACCGTGGGAGCTAGGGGGTCATGGAGGGTGTCATTTGAAAGGCCTGAGCATGGCCTTTCGAATGATACCCAACATGACTAGGTAAAACGTAAAAGAATAACAAAATAATAATAAAAATAATAAATAAATTTAAAAAAAAAATAATTAAAAACCTTGTTTTTTTTTGTGTGTTGTTTTTATTAATGCAGCAATATAGTTCACATTTCAATTATAATGTGAACAATGATGCTGCACTAATGATTTTTTTCTATGGGGTGCGTTTGCTAAAAATCACGTAATTCCCCCCACAAAATGTAATAAGTCCCAATTTCAAATTTTTGTACAAGCGCACCCCATAGAAAACATAAACGCAAACGCTCATGTGATAAAATGTGAAAAACACTTTACACACTGCAGATGATTAAAAATTCAATTTGTATTGCATTTTTTGTTATAATATACAGGCAGGACATGACGTATACATATAAAAATGATATATTATGAATCTGCGGAGTCTGCTGGAAAGAACGATACATAATATGTCTGGGTCATTTATTAAAATGTGGCTTTAAATCGCGTTTAAATATGATGAGCGAAAGCGGTAAAAATGAGCTCAGCACACAGTGGTGAAATGCCTCAGCAGTGAAGGGGTTAAAACAAAATAACTAATAAACACGAAATAACTAATAAACACAAAATAACTAATAAAAACAAAATAACTAATAAACATGAAATATCTAATAAAAACAAAAAAACTAATAAAAACAAAATAGAAACATAGAAACATAGAAAAATGTCGGCAGATAAGTGTCACGGTTCCCGGATCCCACCACGCAGTACTTAACACCCAACACTCCACAAAACCCAGAAGCTACCAACAGTGTAGCTGTGAATGATCCCTATCTGTCTGGTCCTTAGAATTGGCCAGGTAAACTAGCTAGACAGAAAAGGGTTAACAATACGGAGAGGAGTCAGCCGAGCCAGAATCAGGAATACAGAGTTCAGAATGGTCAAATGGAATAGCCGGGTCGGTATCAGAGCAGTAGCGTAGTACAAGCAAATAGTCTAGGGCAACAGAAGGCAGAATGGCCAGAACACAAGCAGAGGTCAATAACAGGTTAAATCAATATAGCAGTCAGGTACCCGGCGCTCAGGATGGATAACCACGATCTGGCAACTTCTGAAACTAACTGAGGGTTTTTTAAAGACCTTCACCAGACCACGCCCCCCACTCAAGCCACACCTCATGCAATCACCTCCCTGCCTGTCTCCATTTAAACCAGGCAGTGGTCAGTGAGCAGCATCAGACTTGCTGTCCTCAAGCACACAGGTAGGGCTGGAAGCCCCCAACGTTACAATAAGAACCTTTCGGCCCATCTAGTCGCCCAATTACATGGATACTTTACCTGGATTTATCTTTTGTTTAGGATAGCCTTATGCCTATCCCATGCCTGCTTAAATTCAATTACTGTTTTGGCCTCTACCACTTCAACTGGAAGGCTGTTCCATGTATCCACCACCCTCGCAGTAAAATAATGCTTCCTGATGTTACTTTTAAACCTTTGCCTCTCTAATCTAAGACTATGTCCTCTTGTTTTGCTACTTTGTTTCCTTTTAAATATACTCCCTTCCTCTACCTTGTGGATTCCCTTTACGTATTTAAATGTTTCTATCATATCTCCTCTGTCTCGTCTTTTTTCCAAGCTGTACATGTTAAGATCATTAACCCTTTCCTGGTAACTTTTCTCCTTCAAGCCGTACACCATTTTAGTAGCCCTTCTCTGAACTCTCTCTAAGATGTCTATATCCTTCTGGAGATACGGTCTCCAGTACTGCACACAGTACTCCAAGTGAGGTCTCACCAGTGCTCTGTACAGTGGCATGAGCACTTCCCTTTTCCTACTGCTAATACCTCTCCCTACACAACCAAGCATTCTGCCAGCATTTCCAAGCATTCTGCCAGCATTTCCTGCTGCTCTATTACATTGACTACTTACCCTTAGATCCTCTGAAATAATAACCCCTAAATCCCTTTCCTCAGATGTTGAGGTTAGGACTGTATCAAATATTCTATATTCAGCCCTTGGGTTTTTACGTCCCAGGTGCATTATCTTGCACTTATCCACGTTAAAACTCAATTGCCACAGCTCCCACCATTTTTTTAGTTTACCTAAATCATTTGTCATTTGGCTGATCCCTCCAGGAACGTCAACCCTGTTGCAAATCTTTGTGTCATCAGCAAAAAGACATACTTTTCCATTAATACCTTCTGCAATATCACTAATAAAAATATTAAAGAGAATGGGTCCAAGTACTGACCCCTGAGGTACCCCACTGGTAACAAGACCTTGTGCCGAATAAACTCCATTTACCACAACCCTCTGTTGCCTGTCACTCAGCCACTGCCTAATCCATTCAACAATATTGGAATCCAAGCTCAAAGATTGCAATTTATTGATAAGCCTTCTATGCGGAACAGTATCAAAAGCCTTACTGAAATCTAAATAAGCAATGTCTACTGCACCACCTGTGTCTATTATTATTGTTACCCAATCAAAAAAATCAATAAGATTAGTTTGGCATGATCTCCCTGAGGTAAACCCATGTTGTTTCTGATCCTGTAATCTATGTGTTTTTAGATGTTCAACAATCCTTTCCTTTAACATGGTTTCCATTAATTTCCCCACTACTGACGTAAGACTAACTGGCCTATAGTTCCCAGATTCCTCCTTACTACCCTTCTTGTAAATGGGCACAACATTTGCTAATTTCCAGTCTTCTGGGACGACTCCCGTTAACAAGGATTGGTTAAATAAATCTGTTAATGGTTTTGCTATTACATCACTGAGCTCTTTTAATAATTTAGGGTGGATCCCATCAGGCCCCAATGACTTATTTGTCTTTACTTTAGACAGCTGTTGTAGAACCTCCTCCTCTGTAAACTGATATGTAAATGTCTCGTTAGTGTTTCCTCCTAACTGAGGTCCCTTTCCTTCCTTTTCTTCTGCAAAGACTGAACAAAAATATTCATTGAGGCAGTCAGCGAGACTTTTATCCTCTTCTACATACCTTAATCTTTCTGATGTGAACTGGAAAACCAAAATAACTAATAAACATGAAATAACTAATAAACACAAAATAAGTAATAAAAACAAAATTACTAATAAACATGAAATAACTAATAAAAACAAAATAACTAATAAACATGAAATAACTAATAAAAACAAAATAACTAATAAACACGAAATAACTAATAAAAACAAAATAACTAATAAAACCAAAATAACTAATAAACACGAAATAACTAATAAAAACAAAATAACTAATAAACATGAAATAACTAATAAAAACAAAATAACTAATAAACATGAAATAACTAATAAACACGAAATAACTAATAAAAACAAAATAACAAACATGAAATAACTAATAACATCAAAATAACTAATAAACATGAAATAATTAATAAAAACAAAATAACTAATAAACATGAAATAACTAATAAACACGAAATAACTAATAAAAACAAAATAACAAACATGAAATAACTAATAACATCAAAATAACTAATAAACATGAAATAATTAATAAAAACAAAATAACTAATAAACACGAAATAACTAATAAAAACAAAATAACTAATAAAAACAAAATAACTAATAACAACAAAAATAACTATTAAAAACAAAATAACTAATAGACACTAAGGGCCCTATTACAATGTTAACGCAAACGTTAACGCTCACTTGCTTGAGCATTAACATTTGCCGCTGTATTTACCGCATATTACAATCCAAACGCAAACGGGTTAAGTAACCCGTTAGCGTTTGGTACCTTGCGCTCCTCTGCACGAGGTTACTGTACTTTGCGCTCCCTATGTTTAACATGGGGAGCGCAAAGTGTTAATCAGCGCTGGTATTACTTATTACAAAGTGTTAATCAGCGCTGGTATTACTTATTACAAAGTGTTAATCAGGGCTGGTGCGCTGATTAACACCTGGCTCTGGTCAGCGAAAAGTTAACCAGATCCAGGACTTGGTGTTAACGGATTCCGCTTCTGCAGGCTAAAAAATAATAAAAAGCAGCAGATACTCACCCTCTGTCCCACGGCGAGGACCGCGGCTCCGGTTGCCTCCTCCGGCCGGCGGGAGCAGGGAAAGACTGGGGCAAAAAATCCCCCCCCCAGTCTCTCCCTGCGTATCACTACGCCGACCGGCCGGATCTCGCGAGGCGAGATCCGGCTGGTCATGTGACAGGCAGGGGGGAACTCAATGGAGTCCTATGGACTCCTGCGAGTCGATGCTCGCAGTTGCGCTCAGGGCTGCCGCGAGCATCCCGGCGTTTTACGCTCGATAACGATGAAAACGAAATAGCTTATCAATTTGAAATATCACGGAAACATGAAATCACGGTAACATTGCGACTGCTCCGAAACGAATTGAAAAATGGAACGAATCGATCCGAAACTAAACAAATTTTTTCGTTGTTCACATGTCTACCGAAAATCAGGGCATTTCACTGACACGTCGGTGCTATTCGGCGTTTTCTGAATAGATATGATAGTCTTCACGGTACAATTTCATGTCGCTGAATTGCAGTGAAATGCTCCGTGTTTTGCTGTCAACTCGACTGTATTTGGAGAATTGACGGCTTAAGGGGTTATTCTCTCGTTCGCCGCACTTCGGTGACTTAAATTCACCACTACAAAACTGCCGAATCATTTAAAAAAACTGCTGAACGCAGTCGCAAACTGGCCAAAAAAATGGAGACGACACGCTGAACAGACCGCCGAATCGATCCTCACACCGCCGCTGACCCGCCATACATACTGCCGACCTGTCACCGGAAAAGGCCAACATGCCGCAGAACAGGAGTAAAGAAAAAAAAAAACTTTTAAAACGCATTGCACTAGTGCATGAAAATGCCTGGGAATAATAAATGACAAGAAAAAGATCTGTTACAGAAAAAAAACACCATGTTAAAAAAGTCGGAAATAAAAATTTAGCTGAAAAATCCCGAAAAATGTCTATTCTTTTAAAAAAAAAAATATATATAACGAGACTTTTTGCTGCAGATTAAAATAATAAACGGATTATTTGATATTGAATTAAAACGGGAATTTTTTTAACATTGAAACCTATGGGATTCGTCTGATTAAACCTGCCGAATGAAACCACTGAACATCAGGGCATTTCACTGACATTTCTCTGCTGTTCGGTGTCTGTGAATAGATTAACCATTGCTTCTCTATGGGGGATTTCACTGCCGTCAAACAGGCACCGTATTTCACTGCCGCCGAACAGGCACCGTATTTCACTGCCGTCGAACAGCACTGTATTTCGCTGGCAATTCACCAAAGTTTGGCGAACTGCCCGCTTTCTGAATAGCCAAATGGCCCCGAAATTGCACCGAAATTCCATGGCCCATTCGGTGCTCTTTGAATAACCCCTTATGTGAATAGATGAAGGGCCATATTACATTCTCTGCCCCGTGCAATTTTTTTTGCGCGCAGTGTCCGGCGTTATCACGCGACAATTAACATGATATTCGGATCCGAACGCATTTTCTCATCCGTCAAAAAATAACATTAGTAAAAAAACGAGCAAAACGAAGTGTAATACGCGCGCAGTAACGTTGCGCATGTAAATCAGTGAGCGGACTGTTTTTTTCGTGGGATTCAGCCAATCAGAATTAAGAAACTTAATTGACATCAATTCCCCTTAATTGACTCACTAACGTTTTTGCGCCTGTCAAAGTAAATCTGTGTATACATGCTGCAGCAATAATAAAAACAGGCACAAATTCACCATTTTATTGTTTGGGTATGTGTAGAATGTGTAACTATACTACGCTGTATTTTTTTTTTCGTGCTGGTGTATTTGGTTTCGGCCAGAACGTTCAGATTTGCCGTTACCACCAGCTTTTAAAAGACGTTAAAATTATGCGCGCAAACATAATTCGTAGGAAGTTGCGCATCTATTGTAATACCATCCGCTTAACGCATTTGCGCTCACAATGTTAAGTATGGGACGCGCACAGTTCATCAAGCTCGCGCAAGTCCATCCGCGTCAAACGATAACGCGCATCGTTTGATAGAACGTTGAAATACGGCGTTCTGTGCAAATGGTTTTGCCCTCGCGCAAATGCGCATTTGCGTGCGCGCAAAATCGATGCACGAGGAACGCAATATGGCCCGAAATTAGTTGAAATTGGTGAAATTCACCGTTTGGTGCAATTCGGGGTCAATTTAGAGGTTAGTGATTAACCCCCAGATATTTTATTCATTCCTTAAATTAAAACAGTGATTTCGATCTTATCGCTGAGTCCAGGGCTGTCAAACTCACGGCCCCCGAGATGATGAGGCCTACAATTCCCAGAATTCTTTCAATGCAATAGTTTGTCAGGGAATCATGGGAGTTGTAGTTCAGAAACACCTGGGGGGGGGCTGGGGTTTGGCAGCCCGTGTCAGGCTATTAAAAAATTACAGTCAAGTTAGTAAAAATTTTAAATCAGGGAATGACCCTCAGTTTCTTTGCATCCACGTTTGACTTAAAGTTCACCTCAACTCACTATTTAGTGGATAGCTCCCATTTGCGGTCATCTTCCAGGCATTATGGGAAGGAGGGACGGCATTTCTGGTTATTTTTTAAGGATATAGAGCATAAGCAGTCTTTATACCCCGAGATAAGAAATCAATCAAGCCCAGGCTCGCGGATAAGATCAGGTTCAATCCCCAATTTTCTCCAGCGCTACATTGTATTGTTTATAAGATATTATCGTCTGCGGAAGATTCCGGGGGCTTTCATTACCCCCCCCCCCTTATATTTCACTGAAATCTGATAAAAAAAAAATAAGAATCGGACTTCGATTTATGACAATCAATAAGATGCAGGATAAGTCACTAGGGAAAACGAGCTCTCTCTGCTGAGTTCAGTTCTCTCTGCTGAATTCAGTTCTCTCTGCTGAGTCCAGTTCTCTCTGCTGAATTCAGTTCTCTCTGCTGGGTTCAGTTCTCTCTGCTGAATTCAGTTCTCTCTGCAGGGTTCAGTTCTCTCTGCAGGGTTCAGTTCTCTCTGCTGAGTCCAGTTCTCTCTGCTGAATTCAGTTCTCTCTGCTGAATTCAGTTCTCTCTGCAGGGTTCAGTTCTCTCTGCTGAATTCAGTTCTCTCTGCAGGGTTCAGTTCTCTCTGCTGAATTCAGTTCTCTCTGCTGAGTCCAGTTCTCTCTGCTGAATTCAGTTCTCTCTGCTGAGTTCAGTTCTCTCTGCTGAATTCAGTTCTCTCTGCTGAGTCCAGTTCTCTCTGCTGAATTCAGTTCTCTCTGCTGGGTTCAGTTCTCTCTGCTGAATTCAGTTCTCTCTGCAGGGTTCAGTTCTCTCTGCAGGGTTCAGTTCTCTCTGCTGAGTCCAGTTCTCTCTGCTGAATTCAGTTCTCTCTGCTGAATTCAGTTCTCTCTGCAGGGTTCAGTTCTCTCTGCTGAATTCAGTTCTCTCTGCAGGGTTCAGTTCTCTCTGCTGAATTCAGTTCTCTCTGCTGAGTCCAGTTCTCTCTGCTGAATTCAGTTCTCTCTGCAGGGTTCAGTTCTCTCTGCTGAATTCAGTTCTCTCTGCAGGGTTCAGTTCTCTCTGCTGAATTCAGTTCTCTCTGCAGGGTTCAGTTCTCTCTGCTGAATTCAGTTCTCTCTGCAGGGTTCAGTTCTCTCTGCTGAATTCAGTTCTCTCTGCAGGGTTCAGCTCTCTCTGCTGAATTCAGTTCTCTCTGCAGGGTTCAGCTCTCTCTGCAGGGTTCAGTTCTCTATGCTGAGTTCAGGTCTCTCTGCAGGGTTCAGTTCTCTCAGCTGAGTCCATTTCTCTCTGCTGAGTTCAGTTCTCTCTGCAGGGTTCCTTAATGACTTCAGTACCAAGTTATTAACAAAGTAACAGAGTAATAACCCTGGGAGGCAGCTGGAGACATTTTAAGCTGGTTAGGAACTAGAATATGGTTCTATGTCCACCTCCACTTTGAATAAGCGAAACAGTGAACCCTGCAGCCCTATAAAACAAACACTGAAATCTGCAGTCCCATAAAGACTTAATCCTGCAACCCTGTAAACCAAACACTGAACCCTGCAGTCCCATATACTAAAGACTGAACCCTGCAGCCCCATAAATAACTGAACCCTGAAGGCCCATAAAACAAACACCAAACCTGACAGTTCCAGAAGCTAAACCCTGAACCCCACAGTCCTATAAACGAAAGACTGAACCCTGCAGCCCCATAAACTATCAACCGAACCCTGAAGGCCCATAAAACATACACCAAACTGGCAGTTGCATAAACTAAACCCGAACCCTGCAGTCCCATAAACAGAATACTGTACCCTGCAGTCCTATAAAACAATCACTGAACCCTGGAGCCCCATAAACCAAACACTGAACTCTGCAATCCCATGTACTAACCCTGCAGCCCCATAAATGAAGGACTGAACTCTGCAGTTCCATAAACAAACAATGAAACCTGCCACTACCATAAATGGAACACTGAACTCTGCCGACCCTGAACCAACGACTGACCCTGGAGCCACATAAACCAAAAATGGAACCCTGCAGTCCCAAAAAGCTGAAACCTGCAGCTCCATAGACGCTGAATCTGGCATTCCTATAAACTGAACACTGAACTCTGAAGGACCATTAAGCAAAGACTAAACCCTGCAGCCTCATAAAACAAAGATTAAACCCTGCAGCCCGATAAACTAACCACTGAATCTGCAGTTCCATAAAACCAACCCTGCAGCCTCATAAAACAAAGATTAAACCCTGCAGCCCCATAAACTAAACACTGAAGCTACGGTTCCATAAAACAAAACCCTGCAGCCCTATAAAACAAAAATTACACCCTGCAGCCCCATAAAACAAAGACTAAACCCTGCAGCCCGATAAACAGAGACTAAACCCTGCAGCCCGATAAACTAACCACTGAACCTGCAGTTCCATAAAACAAACCCTGCAGCCTCATAAAACAAAGATTAAACCCTGCAGCCCCATAAACTAAACACTGAAGCTGCGGTTCCATAAAACAAAACCCTGCAGCCCTATAAAACAAAAATTACACCCTGCAGCTACATAAAACAAAGACTAAACCCTGCAGCCCCATAAACTAAACACTGAAGCTACGGTTCCATAAAACAAAACCCTGCAGCCCTAAAAAACAAAAATTACACCCTGCAGCCCCATAAAACAAAGACTAAACCCTGCAGCCCGATAAACAAAGACTAAACCCTGCAGCCCGATAAACAGAGACTAAACCCTGCAGCCCGATAAACTAACCACTGAACCTGCAGTTCCATAAAACAAACCCTGCCACCCCATAGAACAAAGACTAAACCCTGCAGCCCCATAAAACAAAGACTAAACCCGGCAGCACCATAAAACAAAGATTAAACCCTGCAGTTCATAAAACAAACCCGGCAGCACCATAAAACAAAGATTAAACCCTGCATTTCCAGAAAACAAACCCGGCAGCACCATAAAACAAAGATTAAACCCTGCAGTCCCATAAATGAAAGACTGAACCCTGCAGTCCCAAAAATGAAAGACTGAACCCTGCAGTCCCATAGAGTAAACATTGAGTTTGTAGTTCCATAAACCAAATGATGAACTCTGCAGTTCCATGGACTAAACGCTGAACCCTGCAGTCCAGGAAACGACAGCCTGAAATCTGCAGCGTCATAAAGCAAGCGCTGAACTCTGCAGCTTCAGTAAGAGGACGCATCTATTGTGTGATATTTCTGTGACTCTCCCCCCTCCCCCCCTGCAGACTCCTCACCCGGCCCGTCACGCGATGACATCCAGGAGGATACTGCCCGGTGCGCGTCCCCCGCAGGGATCAGCGCTAATGGCGAGCTGATGAGATTATTATTCACAAACGCTGCCGCGATCAATAATCAATCAATAACACTTTTCACCAAACAGACAGATCTGCGCGAACCCGGCCTCGGCCGCAGCACCAGACATGGCCGATTATTCTGTGTGCTTTTCTGAGAGCTGCGAGGTCGATCACAATCAGTGGTGGGGGGGGGGGGAGAGAGACGTGTTATGCCATGACGAGCACCAGGCCGGTCCTGCTTTTAGGGTAAGTGGCCCCCACTTACGGCTCGTCCTCGGAGGCCTTTCTGCGGCAGGGCCTGACGGATACACAAACAGACGCCCCCTTGCTGCGATGGTGATGGTGTTGCTACAGGGATTCCATAGTAACCCCCCCCACATTACCGTCGTCCATACGCTTCAGCGTTAACGGGTTCATTCTCTCCTAAGAGCTTTTATTGATCTCCGATCAATGGCTGAAATGTACTTTTTGAATATTGTCGTGTTACATATCAAAAATCCTCGCTCCCCTCATTACTAAATCATCATAAAAGGCGGCGGAACGCGCGGGCGCGACATTATTACCCAAAACGAGGGCGTTCCATCATGTATTTCCGTTGCGTTACATGCAGCGCTTCGGGTTACACGTTTTATCACGCGTTTCACTGAGAGTTACTAGCAGGAATTCTATTTACTTCTCTGGCGATGAGGTCCGTAACGACACGGGGGCCGGGTGGGGGCGAAGCGGTGGACCGGAGGGAGCGGATCCACGCACCGGCTTTTATTTTGCTTGTTCAGAATCCCTGCGGGGGCATTTTATATGTTTCTTGTTAAAGCCGACATAAAATCAGAGAGAGTCCAACAAAATGACGCCGTTAAAACGTTTAGTGTATTTTACACGTTTAGCAAATTCAGTATCAAACGGAAAATCCCACCGCAGCCACCAATATTCAGCAGATTGGGCATTCTTCACAAAGCAGGCGGGAAAACATCCTTTCTCTCTCACATCCCCCTCTCCCTCCTTTCTCCTTCTCACATCCCCTCTCCCTCCTTTCTCTCTCACATCCCCTCTCCCTCCTTTCTCTCTCACATCCCCTCTCCCTCCTTTCTCTCTCACATCCCCCTCTCCCTCCTTTCTCCTTCTCACATCCCCCTCTCCCTCCTTTCTCCTTCTCACATCCCCTCTCCCTCCTTTCTCTCTCACATCCCCTCTCCCTCCTTTCTCTCTCACATCCCCCTCTCCCTCCTTTCTCTCTCACATCCCCCTCTCCCTCCTTTCTCCTTCTCACATCCCCCTCTCCCTCCTTTCTCTCTCACATCCCCCTCTCCCTCCTTTCTCTCTCACATCCCCCTCTCCCTCCTTTCTCCTTCTCACATCCCCCTCTCCCTCCTTTCTCCTTCTCACATCCCCCTCTCCCTCCTTTCTCCTTCTCACATCCCCCTCTCCCTCCTTTCTCCTTCTCACATCCCCTCTCCCTCCTTTCTCCTTCTCACATCCCCCTCTCCCTCCTTTCTCTCTCGTGTCCCCCTCTCCATCCTTTCTCCTCACATCCTCCTCTCCCTCCATTCTCTTTCACGTCCTCCTCTCCATTCTTTCTCACCCTCATCCTCCTCAACTCTTCTTTCTTTCTCACATCCCCCTCTCTACTAATTTCTCTCTCACATCTCTCCCTCATTTCTCATGTCCCCCTCTCCCTCGTTTCTCATGTCCCCTTCTCCCTCATTTCTCATGTCCCCCTCTCCCTCATTTCTCATGTCCCCCTCGTTTCTCATGTCCCCTTCTCCCTCATTTCTCATGTCCCCTTCTCCATCATTTCTCATGTCCCCCTCTCCCTCATTTCTCATGTCCCCCTCTCCCTCATTTCTCATGTCCCCCTCTCCCTCATTTCTCATGTCCCCCTCTCCCTCATTTCTCATGTCCCCCTCTCCCTCATTTCTCATGTCCCCTTCTCCCTCATTTCTCATGTCCCCCTCTCCCTCATTTCTCATGTCCCCCTCTCCCTCATTTCTCATGTCCCCCTCTCCCTCATTTCTCATGTCCCCCTCTCCCTCATTTCTCATGTCCCCCTCCCTCGTTTCTCATGTCCCCCTCTCCCTCATTTCTCATGTCCCCTTCTCCCTCATTTCTCATGTCCCCCTCTCCCTCATTTCTCATGTCCCCCTCTCCCTCATTTCTCATGTCCCCCTCTCCCTCATTTCTCATGTCCCCCTCTCCCTCATTTCTCATGTCCCCCTCTCCCTCATTTCTCATGTCCCCCTCTCCCTCGTTTCTCTCTCATGTTGCCCCTCTTCCTCTTTTTTACTATCTTGTGTCCCAGTCTCCATTATTTAATTTTTCTCTAACATCCCCCCTATGCCTCATTTCGTTTCTCATGTCCCCCTCTGCCTTGTTTCATTTCTGTCTCATGTTCCCCCCTTCCGTGTTTCATATGCCCCCCTTGTTTTGTTTCTCTCTCACATCGCCCCTCTCCTTCATTTTGTTTCTTTCTCGTGTCACCCCTCTTGGTTCATTTCTTTTTTATGTCCCAAATCCCTTGTTTTGTTTCTCTCTAACGTCCTCCCTTCTGCTTTGTTTCGATTCTTATGTTGCCCCTCTGCCTCGTTTCATTTCTCTCTCATGTCGCCCCTCTCCCTCATTTCGTTTCTCTCTCATGTCTCCCCTCTTCCTCATTTCCTTTCTCTCTCATGTTGCCCCTCTCCCTCATTTCATTTCTCTCATGCTGCCCCATTCCCTCATTTCCTTTTTCTCATGTCGCCACTTGTTTCGTTTCTCTCTCATATCGCCCTTCTCACTCATTTCCTTTCTCTCATGTCCCCCCTCTCCCTCATTTCTTTTCTCTCTCATGTCCCCCCTCTCCCTCGTATCGTTTCTCTCTCATGTCATCCTTCTCCCTCATTTCCTTCTCTCTCATGTCCCCCCTCTCCCTCATATCGTTTCTCTTTCATGTCGCCCCTCTCCCTCGTTTCTTTTCTCTCTCATGTCGCCCCTCTCCCTCGTTTCTTTTCTCTCTCATGTCGCCCCTCTCCCTCGTTTCTTTTCTCTCTCATGTCATCCTTCTCCCTCATTTCCTTCTCTCTCATGTCCCCCCTCTCCCTCGTATCGTTTCTCTTTCATGTCGCCCCTCTCCCTCGTTTCTTTTCTCTCTCATGTCGCCCCTCTCCCTCGTTTCTTTTCTCTCTCATGTCGCCCCTCTCCCTCGTTTCTTTTCTCTCTCATGTCGTCCCTCTCCCTCGTATCGTTTCTCTCTCATGTCGTCCCTCTCCCTCGTATCGTTTCTCTCTCATGTCGCCCCTCTCCCTCGTTTCTTTTCTCTCTCATGTCCCCCCTCTCCCTCATTTCATTTCTCTCTCATGTCATCCTTCTCCCTCATTTCATTTCTCTCTCATGTCATCCTTCTCCCTCATTTCCTTCTCTTTCATGTCGCCCCTCTCCCTCGTATCATTTCTCTCTCATGTCCCCCCTCTCCCTCGTATCGTTTCTCTCTCATGTCGCCCCTCTCCCTCGTATCGTTTCTCTCTCATGTCCCCCCTCTCCCTCGTATCGTTTCTCTCTCATGTCCCCCCTCTCCCTCGTATCGTTTCTCTCTCATGTCGCCCCTCTCCCTCGTATCGTTTCTCTCTCATGTCCCCCCTCTCCTCGTATCGTATTTCTCTCTCATGTCCCCCCTCTCCCTCGTATCGTTTCTCTCTCATGTCCCCCTCTCCCTCGTATCATTTCTCTCTCATGTCACCCTTCTCCCTCGTATCGTTTCTCTCTCATGTCCCCCCTCTCCCTCGTATCGTTTCTCTCTAATGTCGCCCCTCTCCCTCGTATCGTTTCTCTCTAATGTCCCCCTCTCCCTCGTATCATTTCTCTCTCATGTCATCCTTCTCCCTCGTATCGTTTCTCTCTCATGTCTCCCTCTCCCTCATTTCTCCCCCTCGCTATGTCCTCCTTTTTAGTGTTCGGGTGACCCTGTATTTGGGTCATAGCTTTCACCTGAAGCCCCATGGGCTGAGTCAGGCTGTACTTGCTGTTTGCTCCTTCCCTGCTGATGGGACAATAATGAATGCGCAGCGATACTCCGCTATGATTAAACGCCTCCCTCTAAACCGCCGAAATCCTCAAGCAAACACGGCTTTAATTATCAATCTGCTGCAATTCCGTCCCTCGGGCTCATTAGTCCTCGTTTAACCTTACGATTTCTTTTTAATAAAGGGAAGCAGAAATAGGTTCGTTAATAAAAACACTATATTTTTGTGATACACACGGAGAGGATTTATATTTAGAGCCGACAGATTCATCGAGAGAAAAATGTGCGCGTTCCTAAACCCCTGAGAGAAATAATCTGATTCAGAGGATTCGATCGCTTTGCGTGTGTTAATGAGTCCGTCTCCTGTAAACCATCCGGACGGAATCAAGCCACTGCTTTTTAGGACACAGTTGTAACCCTTTCAGCTCCTCAGGGGTCCATGTGACAATCAAACCCAACATGTGGCCAAAACGCTTCACATTCACCAGAAATCCTCTAAATTGGTGAACATTGAGCAGTCTTGGTGTCAGATAATAAGCCCTGAGGTGACGTGAAGCTCTGGAGACCCTGAAAGCAGAGAGGGTGGTCTGGAAGCAGAGGTTACGTCGAGGGGAGCGCAGTTCCTGCACTATTTATGCAGAGGGAATGGCGTTCCCACTGGCTCCATACACTATATAGCTTGTATTCAGGTGTTTAATCATATGTTGCCCTGAAAAATCACATCTCCCACTCTCTCTCTTTCATTCCCATGTCCCACTCCTTTCTCTCTCCCGTCTCCATCTCCCTCCTTTCTTTTTCCCATTCTCCTTCTTCCTCATTTCTCGCCTGAATCCCCCTCTCCCTCATTTCTCACCTGCATCCCCCTCTCCCTCATTTCTCACCTGCATCCCCCTCTCCCTCATTTCTCATCTGCATCCCCCTCTCCTCATTCTCATCTGCATCCCCCTCTCCCTCATTTCTCGCTGCATCCCCCTCTCCCTCATTTCTCGCCTGCATCCCCCTCCCCCTCATTTCTCACCTGCATCCCCCTCTCCCTCATTTCTCACCTGCAACCCCCTCCCCCTCATTTCTCACCTGCATCCCCCTCTCCCTCATTTCTCGCCTGCATCCCCCTCTCCCTCATTTCTCACCTGCATCTCCCTCTCCCTCATTTCTCACCTGCATCCCCCTCTCCCTCATTTCTCGCCTGCATCCCCCTCTCCCTCATTTCTCGCCTGCATCCCCCTCTTCCTTATTTCTCGCCTGCATCCCCCTCTCCCTCATTTCTCACCTGCAACCCCCTCCCCCTCATTTCTCACTTGCATCCCCCTCTCCCTCATTTTTCGCCTGCATCCCCCTCCCCCTCATTTCTCACTTGCATCCCCCTCTCCCTCATTTCTCGCCTGCATCCCCCTCTCCCTCATTTCTCGCCTGCATCCCCCTCTTCCTCATTTCTCACCTGCATCCCCCTCTTCCTCATTTCTCGCCTGCATCCCCCTCTCCCTCATTTCTCGCCTGCATCCCCCTCTCCCTCATTTCTCGCCTGCAACCCCCTCTCCCTCATTTCTCGCCTGCAACCCCCCTCCCCTCATTCTCGCCTGCATCCCCCTCTCCCTCATTTCTTGCCTGCATCCCCCTCTCCCTCTTTTATCTCTCATATTTCCCATGTCTCTCCCTTTTCTTTCGTGACCCCTCTCCCTCCTTTGTTTCTCCAGTGTCCACATCTCCCTCCTTTCTCTCCCTGTCCTCCTCTTCCTTCTTACTCTCTCGTCCCCCTCTTTCTCTTCTGCGCCTCCGTCTCCCTTTCATTCTCACACGTCCCCTCTTTCTTTCTCACATGTCACCCTCTCATTCATTCGCACACGTCCCCCTCTCTTTCATTCTCACACGTCCCCTCTCTTTCTTTCTCTTTCTTTCATTCTCACACGTCCCCCTCTCTTTCATTCTCACATGTCCCTCCTCTTTTTTTTCTCACACGTCCCCCTCTCTTTCATTCTCACACGCCCCCTCTCTTTCATTCTCACATGTCCCTCCTCTTTTTTTTCTCACACGTCCCCCTCTCTTTCCTTTTCACACGTCCCCCTCTCTTTCATTCTCACACGCCCCCTCTCTTTCATTCTCACACGTCCCCTCTTTCATTCTCACATGCCCCCCTCTTTCCTTTTCACACGTCCCTCTCTTTCCTTTTCACACGTCCCTCTCTTTCACTCTCACACGCCCCCTCTCTTTGATTCTCACACTCCCCCTCTCTTTCATTCTCACACGTCCCCCTCTCTTTCATTCTCACACGCCCCCTCTCTTTCATTCTCACACGCCCCCCTCTTTCCTTTTCACACATCCCTCTCTTTCCTTCTCACACGTCCCTCTCTCTTTCCTTCTCACACGTCCCTCTCTCTTTCATTCTCACACGCCCCCCTCTTTCCTTTTCACACATCCCTCTCTTTCATTCTCACATGTCACCCCTCTCTTTCATTCTCACACGCCCCCCTCTTTCCTTTTCACACATCCCTCTCTTTCATTCTCACATGTCACCCCTCTCTTTCATTCTCACACGCCCCCCTCTTTCCTTTTCACACATCCCTCTCTTTCATTCTCACATGTCATCCCTCTCTTTCATTCTCACACGTCCCTCTCTTTCATTCTCACACGTCCCCCCTCTTTCCTTCTCTTTCATTCTCACACGCCCCCTCTCTTTCCTTTTCACACGTCCCCTCTTTCCTTCTCACACGCCCCCTCTCTTTCATTCTCACACGCCCCCTCTCTTTCATTCTCACACGTCCCTCTCTTTCCTTTTCACACGCCCCTCTCTCTTTCATTCTCACACGTCCTCTCTCTTTCATTCTCACATGTCCCTCTCTCTTTCATTCTCACATGTCACCCCTCTCTTTCATTCTCACACGTCCCTCTCTTTCATTCTCACACGTCCCCCCTCTTTCCTTCTCTTTCATTCTCACACGCCCCTCTCTTTCCTTTTCACACGTCCCCTCTCTTTCATTCTCACACGCCCCCTCTCTTTCCTTTTCACACGTCCCCCTCTCTTTCATTCTCACACGCCCCCTCTCTTTCATTCTCACACGTCCTCTCTCTTTCATTCTCACACGTCCCTCTCTCTTTCATTCTCACATGTCACCCCTCTCTTTCATTCTCACACGTCCCTCTCTTTCATTCTCACACGTCCCCCCTCTTTCCTTCTCTTTCATTCTCACACGCCCCCTCTCTTTCATTCTCACACGCCCCCTCTCTTTCCTTTTCACACGTCCCCTCTTTCCTTCTCACACGCCCCCTCTCTTTCATTCTCACACGCCCCCTCTCTTTCATTCTCACACGTCCCTCTCTTTCCTTTTCACACGCCCCTCTCTCTTTCATTCTCACACGTCCTCTCTCTTTCATTCTCACACGTCCCTCTCTCTTTCATTCTCACATGTCACCCCTCTCTTTCATTCTCACACGTCCCTCTCTTTCATTCTCACACGTCCCCCCTCTTTCCTTCTCTTTCATTCTCACACGCCCCCTCTCTTTCCTTTTCACACGTCCCCCTCTCTTTCATTCTCACACGCCCCCTCTCTTTCCTTTTCACACGTCCCCCTCTCTTTCATTCTCACACGCCCCCTCTCTTTCATTCTCACACGTCCTCTCTCTTTCATTCTCACACGTCCCTCTCTCTTTCATTCTCACATGTCACCCCTCTCTTTCATTCTCACACGTCCCTCTCTTTCATTCTCACACGTCCCCCCTCTTTCCTTCTCTTTCATTCTCACACGCCCCCTCTCTTTCCTTTTCACACGTCCCCTCTCTTTCATTCTCACACGCCCCCTCTCTTTCATTCTCACATGCCCCCCTCTTTCCTTTTCACACGTCCCTCTCTTTCCTTTTCACACGTCCCCCCTTTCTTTCTCACACGCCCCCTCTCTTTCATTCTCACACGCCCCCTCTCTTTCCTTTCCACACGCCCCCTCTTTCCTTCTCACACGCCCCCTCTCTTTCATTCTCACACGCCCCCTCTCTTTCATTCTCACACGCCCCCTCTCTTTCCTTTTCACACGCCCCCTCTTTCCTTCTCACACGCCCCCTCTCTTTCATTCTCACACGCCCCCTCTCTTTCATTCTCACACGCCCCCTCTCTTTCATTCTCACACGCCCCCTCTCTTTCATTCTCACACGTCCCCTCTCTTTCATTCTCACACGCTCCCTCTCTTTCCTTTTCACACGTCCCCTCTTTCCTTCTCACACGCCCCCTCTCTTTCATTCTCACACGCCCCCCTCTTTCCTTTTCACACGTCCCTCTCTTTCCTTTTCACACGTCCTCTCTTTCCTTCTCACACGTCCCTCTCTCTTTCATTCTCACATGTCACCCCTCTCTTTCATTCTCACACGTCCCCTCTTTCATTCTCACACGTCCCCCCTCTTTCCTTCTCTTTCATTCTCACACGTCGCCCTCTCTTTCTCCCACGTCGCCCTCTCTTCTCCCCGTCCCCCTTTCTGTCTGTGTTTTGTCTCATCCTTCCTGTCACATCTAATGTAAGTAACAGGCAGACATTGTCGCCTTATTCTGAAACGTGTAAAATTGCACAGTCTCCAGGTTCAGACAGTCTCCCACACACTGACTGAAAAGTCTGGAATGTCTATAAAATAATGATTCATTTTGCAGTTTTTCATACAGTAACAATAGAGTCCAAGCGACACAATGATATCAGCGTTACTGTTCCCACCGTGCCCGGGCACTTCCCATGAAGCTCAGCAGCCGGTGAGGTGGCACGGAGCTCCCGGATACATTAAATCACTGAATATTCAAATATTCATACACTTCACATTCACAGCAAGAAAGTTAACGGCAGCCCCTCCGTACATCCAAAATACCCCAAATAACGGAAATTTCCAGCTGTTGGATGTAATGAGTGGTTAATTGAGTTACTGGTGCCTTTCTATCATCTCGATCCAGTCTGCCTGTTCTCTCCTCCTCATTGTCATTAGATCCCTTTCACCCATTAATGACCTCACTGCCAATAGATCCCTTTAACCCATGAATTGCCTCATTGCAATTAGGTCCCTTTCATCACGTTGCTGTCGTTAGACTCTTACCATTTAAACAATTCGCTGTCATCGGGTCCTGTTACCCAGCTAGTCGTGTCACCGATCCCATGTTTGTTCCTGTAAATTCTACGACAAGTTTTCTGAACGCCGTAACTATTTCCTGCAGGGTGGGGGGAGCTTTCTGGGTCACGGGACTGAATATTTTGCTAATTACCCCGGGCACAGCTATTAATCAGCACGTTTTCTCGTGATGTAACTGATGAACGGCACCGTATTAGCCAGAAGTTCAGCAGGACATATCTCAGATCCTTAATCATGGCATTAACTCGGTTACGCATGCAGAAATGTCACCTAATAAAAGTAATTACTCACACATTTTCCCCTAATGACGCGTTCAATCATCGCGCCGAGCATACTCAAAGCCCGGAAACATTTATCTGTTGACATAAATCTCTGCGCTGATTATTCTGACCTCCTATGCGTTCAGGGAAACAGCGCGGGAAAAGTTCCTCAATTTGTACACAGCATCACTGCCCAGAATCCTTTGCTGCTATCATTCCTGGAATTCCGAGCCAGTCTGCAGACACAAAGCCCAGAATACAAGGCCGTGAATGATACAAATGATGGAGAATGATGCTCCAGTGCTTCCTCACTAACCGTAGGTTAGTTCTGCCCTGTGATGCTGTTTACCTGCCAGACCACCCTCTCAGGCTCTTAAGGTTTTTTTCCTTCACAGTGCCCTTACTTTCCCTTCTTTCGTGGATATCACTAACACTGTTACCCAAATACATCCTGTTTTGTAGCTTGGCGAATTTTTGGATTGCACCTTACATTATCTTTGTTACATCAACTTGTAACATGATTCATTTAAGAATGAGGAAAAATTTAAGTTTATAAACAGTATTACTGCAGAAAAACTGCTTTGGATTTGTTTGGCAACATATATAAATTTTAAGTGTAAGTTTGGAGCTGCCATAAAGTGTCAGGGTGTATTCCACATGTTGGTTGTAAAATGTGATCAAAAAGTGATAAACTATCAGGGTTATTCAAAGTGAGGTGAAAAGCAGGAGAATGGCTGGAGAATGGAAAAATCTAGGTCAAAAGATCCAAACCAGAAAATTCTCCCATTCATCTCACTTTCCAAATCGGCTACTTTGACCTAGAATTTTCCATTCTCCAGTCATTCTCCTGCTTTTCATCGCTCTCTGAATAACCCTGTAAGAAAAGAAACAATGGTATATAGAAACATGACTTTCAGTAACAGCCTAAGGTGTCAGTCCTGGTGTTAAGCCATTAGGAGCTGTCTGTGGTGCTGATCCTGGTGATGATGATCTATTAGGAGCTGTCTGTGGTGCTGATCCTGGTGATAATGTTCTATTAGGAGCTGTCTGTGGTGCTGATCCTGGTGATGATGAGTTCTATTAGGAGCTGTCTGTGGTGCTGATCCTGGTGATGATGATCTATTAGGAGCTGTCTGTGGTGCTGATCCTGGTGATGATGATCTATTAGGAGCTGTCTGTGGTGCTGATCCTGGTGATGATGATCTATTAGGAGCTGTCTGTGGTGCTGATCCTGGTGATGATGTTTTATTAGGAGCTGTCTGTGGTGCTGATCCTGGTGATGTCTATTAGGAGCTGTCTGTGGTGCTGATCCTGGTGATGATGATCTATTAGGAGCTGTCTGTGGTGCTGATCCTGGTGATAATGTTCTATTAGGAGCTGTCTGTGGTGCTGATCCTGGTGATGATGTTCTATTAGGAGCTGTCTGTGGTGCTGATCCTGGTGATGATGTTCTATTAGGAGCTGTCTGTGGTGCTGATCCTGGTGATGATGTTCTATTAGGAGCTGTCTGTGGTGCTGATCCTGGTGATGATGTTGTATTAGGAGCTGTCTGTGGTGCTGATCCTGGTGATGATGTTCTATTAGGAGCTGTCTGTGGTGCTGATCCTGATGATGATGTTGTATTAGGAGCTGTCTGTGGTGCTGATCCTGGTGATGATGTTCTATTAGGAGCTGTCTGTGGTGCTGATCCTGGTGATGATGTTCTATTAGGAGCTGTCTGTGGTGCTGATCCTGGTGATAATGTTCTATTAGGAGCTGTCTGTGGTGCTGATCCTGGTGATAATGTTCTATTAGGAGCTGTCTGTGGTGCTGATCCTGGTGATAATGTTCTATTAGGAGCTGTCTGTGGTGCTGATCCTGGTGATGATGTTCTATTAGGAGCTGTCTGTGGTGCTGATCCTGGTGATGATGATCTATTAGGAGCTGTCTGTGGTGCTGATCCTGGTGATAATGTTCTATTAGGAGCTGTCTGTGGTGCTGATCCTGGTGATAATGTTCTATTAGGAGCTGTCTGTGGTGCTGATCCTGGTGATAATGTTCTATTAGGAGCTGTCTGTGGTGCTGATCCTGGTGATGATGTTCTATTAGGAGCTGTCTGTGGTGCTGATCCTGGTGATGATGATCTATTAGGAGCTGTCTGTGGTGCTGATCCTGGTGATAATGTTCTATTAGGAGCTGTCTGTGGTGCTGATCCTGGTGATGATGTTCTATTAGGAGCTGTCTGTGGTGCTGATCCTGGTGATGATGTTCTATTAGGAGCTGTCTGTGGTGCTGATCCTGGTGATGATGTTCTATTAGGAGCTGTCTGTGGTGCTGATCCTGGTGATGATGTTCTATTAGGAGCTGTCTGTGGTGCTGATCCTGGTGATGATGTTGTATTAGGAGCTGTCTGTGGTGCTGATCCTGGTGATGATGTTCTATTAGGAGCTGTCTGTGGTGCTGATCCTGATGATGATGTTCTATTAGGAGCTGTCTGTGGTGCTGATCCTGGTGATGATGTTGTATTAGGAGCTGTCTGTGGTGCTGATCCTGGTGATGATGTTCTATTAGGAGCTGTCTGTGGTGCTGATCCTGATGATGGTGTTCCATTAGCAGCTGTCTGTGGTGCTGATCTTGGTGATGATGATGTTCCATTAGGAGATGTCTGTGGTGCTGATCCTGGTGATGATGATGTTCTATTAGGAGCTGTCTGTGGTGCTGATCCTGGTGATGATGATCTATTAGGAGCTGTCTGTGGTGCTGATCCTGGTGATGATGATCTATTAGGAGCTGTCTGTGGTGCTGATCCTGGTGATGATGATCTATTAGGAGCTGTCTGTGGTGCTGATCCTGATGATGGTGTTCCATTAGCAGCTGTCTGTGGTGCTGATCTTGGTGATGATGATGTTCCATTAGGAGCTGTCTGTGGTGCTGATCTTGCTGATGATGATGTTCCATTAGGAGCTGTCTGTGGTGCTGATCCTGGTGATACTGTTCTATTAGGAGCTGTCTGTGGTGCTGATCCTGGTGATGATGTTCTATTAGGAGCTGTCTGTGGTGCTGATCCTGGTGATGATGTTCTATTAGGAGCTGTCTGTCTGTGGTGCTGATCCTGGTGATGATGATCTATTAGGAGCTGTCTGTGGTGCTGATCCTGGTGATAATGTTCTATTAGGAGCTGTCTGTGGTGCTGATCCTGGTGATGATGTTCTATTAGGAGCTGTCTGTGGTGCTGATCCTGGTGATGATGATCTATTAGGAGCTGTCTGTGGTGCTGATCCTGGTGATGATGATCTATTAGGAGCTGTCTGTGGTGCTGATCCTGGTGATGATGTTCTATTAGGAGCTGTCTGTGGTGCTGATCCTGGTGATGATGATCTATTAGGAGCTGTCTGTGGTGCTGATCCTGGTGATAATGTTCTATTAGGAGCTGTCTGTGGTGCTGATCCTGGTGATGATGTTCTATTAGGAGCTGTCTGTGGTGCTGATCCTGGTGATGATGATCTATTAGGAGCTGTCTGTGGTGCTGATCCTGGTGATGATGATCTATTAGGAGCTGTCTGTGGTGCTGATCCTGGTGAATGTTGTATTAGGAGCTGTCTGTGGTGCTGATCCTGGTGATGATGTTCTATTAGGAGCTGTCTGTGGTGCTGATCCTGATGATGATGTTCTATTAGGAGCTGTCTGTGGTGCTGATCCTGGTGATGATGATCTATTAGGAGCTGTCTGTGGTGCTGATCCTGGTGATGATGTTCTATTAGGAGCTGTCTGTGGTGCTGATCCTGGTGATAATGTTCTATTAGGAGCTGTCTGTGGTGCTGATCCTGGTGATGATGTTCTATTAGGAGCTGTCTGTGGTGCTGATCCTGGTGATGATGTTCTATTAGGAGCTGTCTGTGGTGCTGATCCTGATGATGGTGTTCCATTAGCAGCTGTCTGTGGTGCTGATCTTGCTGATGATGATGTTCCATTAGGAGCTGTCTGTGGTGCTGATCCTGGTGATAATGTTCTATTAGGAGCTGTCTGTGGTGCTGATCCTGGTGATAATGTTCTATTAGGAGCTGTCTGTGGTGCTGATCCTGGTGATAATGTTCTATTAGGAGCTGTCTGTGGTGCTGATCCTGGTGATAATGTTCTATTAGGAGCTGTCTGTGGTGCTGATCCTGGTGATAATGTTCTATTAGGAGCTGTCTGTTGTGCTGATCCTGGTGATAATGTTCTATTAGGAGCTGTCTGTGGTGCTGATCTTGGTGATGATGTTCTATTAGGAGCTGTCTATGGTGCTGATCCTGGTGATGATGTTCTATTAGGAGCTGTCTGTGGTGCTGATCCTGGTGATGATGTTCTATTAGGAGCTGTCTGTGGTGCTGATCCTGGTGATAATGTTCTATTAGGAGCTGTCTGTGGTGCTGATCCTGGTGATGATGTTCTATTAGGAGCTATCTGTGGTGCTGATCCTGGTGATGATGATCTATTTGGAGCTGTCTGTGGTGCTGATCCTGGTGATGATGATGTTCTATTAGGAGCTGTCTGTGGTGCTGATCCTGGTGATGATGATCTATTTGAAGCTGTCTGTGGTGCTGATCCTGGTGATGATGATGTTTTATTAGGGAGCTGTCTGTGGTGCTGATCCTGGTGATGATGATCTATTTGGAGCTGTCTGTGGTGCTGATCCTGGTGATGATGTTCTATTAGGAGCTGTCTGTGGTGCTGATCCTGGTGATGATGATCTATTAGGAGCTGTCTGTGGTGCTGATCCTGGTGATGATGATCTATTTGGAGCTGTCTGTGGTGCTGATCCTGGTGATGATGTTCTATTAGGAGCTGTCTGTGGTGCTGATCCTGGTGATGATGTTCTATTAGGAGCTGTCTGTGGTGCTGATCCTGGTGATGATGTTCTATTAGGAGCTGTCTGTGGTGCTGATCCTGGTGATGATGATCTATTAGGAGCTGTCTGTGGTGCTGATCCTGGTGATGATGATCTATTAGGAGCTGTCTGTGGTGCTGATCCTGGTGATGATGTTGTATTAGGAGCTGTCTGTGGTGCTGATCCTGATGATGATGATCGATCAGAAGCGGTTCATTGTGGTGGTCCTGGTTTCACTTCATTAGTAGCGATTGGTGGTGCTGATCCTGGGGATGATACTCTTTTAGGAGCTGCTTGTGGCACTGATACAAGTGGTGACACTTTATTAGGGGCTGTCTGTGGTGTTGATCCTGTCTTTGATACTCTATTAGGAGCTGTCCATGGCGCTGATGCTGCTTCATTTTAGGAATGGGCTGTGTTTCTGATCCTTATTTAGAATTCTCCTTCGTTTCTCTGAAATGGGTTGTGCCGATTCTGGTGCTTCCTTGTGTATTTATCAAACAAGATTGATTATGTTGCCAGTCCTTGGTTTTCGATGACACACTTGGTATCAATCCTGGTCTTACTATGACAGATCCTTGGCATGGTGCCAATCCTTTGGATTTTTTTGATAGTATCACCAATCCTGTTGTATCTATTTTAGACAACCAACCCAATGCCAATCTTAGTCTTCTCTGCAAAGAGACGCCATGACGCTCTGTATGATGATTGTGCCAATCCTGGTGTGTTTGTGATATGAGCCGTGGACGTTTAATACTGATGTTTCCTGCAGTGCAGGTAAAATGACACTAAACGGTTGAATCTTGGAGAACCGGCAAGTTCCAAACACTCATTTCCTCATCTGTAGCCAATAGAAAGCTATTTGGGAAAGATCCAAATTGTAGAATGGGTGCGTTTCAGGCATTTGTTCCTTAATTCCATCGCTCAGGTCATTAATTCCCTTATAAATTCTCACGCGATGAACTCCAGGGACCGTTCGTCATACCTCTTTTATGCAGAAGAAATAAAAATCAATAACGTGCTTATTTTCCCGCGAATAATAAACATTCATTTATGTGCGTGGATTTCCAGAGCTCTGCCTTGTTTTGCTGCGATAGGATTATACATTAGTCAAAGGGAAACTGCCGTCATGAATATAATTTGCATTTAGCACAGTGCTGCTTTCTAAAAAGCTGAAGCTTATCTCGCGCCGAATCCAGTTATGGAGTAAAGAACTCATTTTATTGTGCGATTTAAATCCTCTCCGAGCTTTTACCTGCTCCCCGCGGCGCGCATGGAGGTATCCGGTGTCCCGTTATCAGATTTACCCTCCAGATAAAAGTCATTAATCTCCTTACCGAGTTTTCCTGCAATGACCGCTTTATTATACATATGCATGAAGCATTCAATAGCAAACCGCGGTTTCAGGAGCATAGTGTGGACCCGAATGTGCATAATTCTGCAGAATAGGCAAAAAAAAGGTCATAAATAAATATTAATATTATCATTTAGGATGTGAAATGCGCCTAAAATGTGTTTTCTGCTAAAAACAAACCCAATTTTAACTGAAAAAGTAAATAAATCAATAAAAGATTCCAGCAGCCCATGGCATTTTAACGCGGCAAAGTCATCCATGGATTGTATCCCATCGGTGGAATATTTGATGGTATGGCTGCAACAGGGTATGATGGACATAATACATATGCATATTCGCATGAAGTGATTAAAGAAGACCAAGAAAGATCATTGTAGAGACCTGGAAAACATCCTGAGATGGCTCCGGAAGACTTAGGAAGAGCAGGAGATGATCGTGCAAGACTGGAGAAGACCATGAGGGGATTAGACCTGTTTGAGGAGGTTTCAAGCTTATCAAGGTGGAATGAAGCTTATTCTATGACTGGATAGGATACAAGAAGATGATGAGATGTGAAGACCATTTCACAAGATAATTGCAGAACATATGGAGATGATTAGACTACAAAATATGATAAAGTGATTTCAGAAGACTTTAAAAGATGATGAGGTGATTGGCGAAGAAAAGTTGGGAAGACCATGAGATGGTTGGTGAAGAAGATGTTGAGATACCTGGTGAAGAAGACATTGAGATGGCTGGTGAAGAAGACATTTAGATGGTTGGTGAAGAAGACCTTGAGATGGTTGGTGAAGAAGACCTTGAGATGGTTGGTGAAGAAGACCTTGAGATGGTTGGTGAAGAAGACCTTGAGATGGTTGGTGAAGAAGACCTTGAGATGGTTGGAGAAGAAGACATTGAGATGGTTGGAGAAGACATTGAGATTCTTGGTGAAGTAGATGTTGAGATGCTTGGAGAAGAAGACGTTGAGATGGTTGGTGAAGAAGACATTGAGATGGTTGGTGAAGAATAAATTGAGATGGTTGGTGAAGAATAAGTTGAGATGGTTGACAAAGAAGACCTTGAGATGGCTGGCAAGGAAGACCTTGAGATGATTGGAGAAGAAGACCTTGAGATGATTGGAGAAGAAGACCTTGAGATGATTGGAGAAGAAGACCTTGAGATGATTGGAGAAGAAGACCTTGAGATGATTGGCGAAGAAGACCTTGAGATAGTTGGCAAGGAAGACCTTGAGATGGTTGGCAAGGAAGACCTTGAGATGGTTGGCGAGGAAGACCTTGAAATGATTGGAGAAGAAGACTTTGAGATGGTTAGAGAAGAAGAACTTGATATGCTTTGTGAAGAAGACGTTGAGATGGTTGGTGAACAAGACCTTGAGATGCATGGAGAGTTGGAAAGTGTAATGAGATGATTATACTAAAGGTAGAGAAAAACATTTTATCAATGCAGAGGACCGGAGTAGATCATGAGATGAAAGGAGAACATCGAGGAAGATCATGTGATGAATGCAGAAGACTGAAGCAGTTGATTAATGATAGTTGAAAGGGGAGAATCAGGAAATGACTAGATCAAGGATCTCAAACTCTGCCCCCCCCCAGATGTTTCTGATCTGCAGCTCCCAAGATCCTCTGGCTTGCTATTGCAGTCAAAGAATTCTGGGAACTGTAGGCAATAAATATCTGGGGGGGAGTTTGAGATCCCTGGACTAGAGAAAACCACGAGATGATCTCAGTGGACGAAGGAAGATCATTTTGTTTTTGTCTTGAACAGGTCGTTGCATCATATTAAGGGTCTGGGAGTAGCCTCATCCCTTGCCCGTCCTCCAGTGACATTCCCTGACATGCCGGGGTCCCGCTTTGTGCATTTCAAACACCAGCTTTATTTATACTATTTTTGTTTGTTTATTTGAGTTAGTCACACAGTTTGTTGTTTTTTTGTTTTGCTTTCGCTGCCGGCGCTGATAAACAAGAATATGAGCTTCGTGTCAACCCATATATTATCCTGGGAAGGAGAAGATTCATCAGGTGAGGCAGAAAAAAAATGTATTTTTAATTGTATGCAATTAACATAAATTAAATATGCGCAGCGGCAGCGAGAGCCTGGTTGCTCTTAACCTCTCTCTGAGCGCGTCTGAAAGTGTTGCCAAACGGCAGAAACATGTTACGAGGAGCAGGAATTCTCATATCAGACAAGGAGGTGGAGGGGTTAATCGGTTCAGGATAGTGAGGGGGGTCTAAGCACTCTTAGATCGATGAGAAAGGCAGGCGATTTGGCCCAGATCTACTTAATTCAGACTTTTGAACCGATGCATTAAATAGGGAATTTTTTCAGTGGATTTTGATTATTTGTCTGGAAGAAAAGGAGCGCGGCTTGGAGACGTCTGGCCTCAAAAACAACAAACTCTGCTTCCTTTCACATTAAAACTCGGCGTTCACTGACCAGATAGAAAGAAAAGAAGGAAATGTGGAACTTAGTGACAAAAAGGGGTTAGTCAAGAATATATGTCAAATATATTATATTATTATATAAATATCTAAAAAAAAAAAATCCAGAGGGAGAGAAAGCACTCAGTCAATCGACTTGCGTGGTGCCCGGGTGCTGCCCGTCAGAGCATAGCTACGAAAAACAATTAAGTGGGAGCACTCTGGGTCTTAAGGTAAAACAAAAGCGTTTATTAAAGTTACATTAAAAAAGGGGACCCACGTTTTGGATCCTAGAAGCCTTGATAAAGGCTTCTAGGAGCAGAAACGTGGGTCTCCTTTTTTAAAGTAACGTTTATAAACTTTTTTGTTTTACCTTAAAACCCAGAGTGCTCCCACTTAATTGTTTTTCGTATATATATATATATATATATATATATATAAAAGGATGCACTCAAGGACTTGGAAAAATGAATAAGAGCGATTCTTAATTGTATAAACAGTTAAAACAATTCCTGTAAACATGCCTAAAGTGGGGAATGTTTACAGGATTTTTTAAAAACGTTTATTTAATAAAAACAAAACACTTTTATTCCTCTTTCCAAGTCCTTGAGTGCATCCTATTTTTCTTTTTTTCTGGATATTTACACAGGATTGTTTTGCACCAAGGCCCTTGTGAAACCTGTTTGTAGGCTGGCTGTCTACTGGAGATATATATATATATATATATATATATATGTGTGTAGGCATTTGAGTTGTGGTGGAGGGTGAAAAAGTGAGAGTCTGTGTTATTACAGACTCTAGATGCAAAACAATTGAGACGTTGGGGACTTCATTTGCATGTCTTACCCAGAGTTCCTTGCTGCATATGGGGAATGTAGCACATGAGCTCTGTGAAGCCGTTCTCTGAAGGTGTGCACAATTAATTGCAGGGACACCTGCAGCAACACAAGTACATTCCCTCCTGAAGGTTAATGCCTAAACCTTAAACAAAAAAAATGCAAGGGAATATACAGACCCATCAATGCACTGTGTCACTATATAACTATATATATATAAATATATATTTCAGGGGGAAAATCCCTGACAGGGCTATTCAGAACGAAGTGAAAACACAAACCAGAAAAATTCTCCCATTTATCTCACTTTCCACATTGGCTATTTGGTCTAGATTGTTCATTCTCCTGGCAATTCTCAAGGTTTTCACCTCTCTCTGAATAAACCTGCTAGTCTTCTCATCCAGGGAGTGAATGCCCAGGTGCTAAACCCTGAAAATATCTAGGTGAAGAGAGGAATGGGAGCGCGCAGGGACTTAATAAAATAACGTTAAGGCCGGGATCAGACGAGCGTCATTGGACGTGAGAATGGACGTTCCTTCCACTCGACGTCCGTCTGGTCACCTCGCTGAGCGCACTTTGCAGCCCCGTTATGGCGCGTCCTAGCGCTTTGACGCAGAGGCTTTGATAACGGACGCTTGTTGCGCGCGCATTTTGTGCGCACAAGGGTGTGACCGGCCCCGTTGCAGCGTCACAACACTGCGATGGATGCCGGTAAGCACATCAGTACGGGAACACATAGTGACGCAGGCCTTAATATACAATAAAATAACCAACGTTCTGGCTCTTGAGAGCCTTTATATACTGTATATATATATATATGAGAGAGAGAGAACCCATACATTATACAGTTCATCGATTTTTAAATCACATGTTTAGTATATACACTTTCTGCTGGGAAGAACTTTCAAGCCTTGCCTGAAAAAAATGAGGAATTCACAGGCATCCGGTTCAGCAGTGTTTCCCAAACCTGTCCTCAGGACCCCCTAACAGGCCAGGTTTGCAGGATGTCTGAAGCACAGGTGATATGATTTGCTGCTCAGTGATTGCAGGATTCAGTCTGCATTTCCCCAAGGTGATCCTGAAAACCTGTCCTGTTAGGCTAGGGTCAGACGAGCGTGATTTCTACGGACTGTACCTCCATGCACACGGACTGTACGGTCAGTACGGAAGACGCAGTCGTGGCCACACAGTCCGTTTTTTTCACTGACGTATTATTTGACGGATGTAGGAGGGAAAATAAATTAAAAAGCAAAACCATTTTGTCCGTGAAAAATGCTGGACGTATAAATGCGTCCGTCTGACCACGTTCCATCACTCACACACAAAGCTATGCGGACGTTGCGGACGCAGCGCACTTTGTGCGGCCGTTCTAGGGGTTGTACGTTCTTGCGTCCGTGGGCCGCGGCCGTTGTGCGTCCGCAGTTCAGTGCGGACGTACTTCATGTGTCAGGCTCCGATGGGCTTCCTGTCATGCTATCACGGACGTACTTTTAGGCGCAATCACGGACGCTCGTCTGACCCCAGCCTTAGGGGGACCTGAGGACTGCGGTTGGGAAGCGCTGCTGTATGGGCTCGATAAACTGGCGGCGGTGATGGAGTATCGCCTGCATTGTTTGTTCTATAGGAAGGAGTCCCTGAGGTTTGCTTTCCAGGCTGATTGCAGCGTTCGCCGCGTTCCTACTGGCTCAAGTCTTAAAAGAGCAGAAAATATTAGATTGAGTATGAGCGATCATCGCGTCCACACAAGTATCGCCTCGGAAATGACTTTATCCATTCGTTAATGGCATGTTAATCAATAATCCTTCATCACATGGATGGCACTTTATTACCTTGTAACAGCTTACGGCCTCATAAAGGAGGCGAGCGGCGCTAATTTGGCTATTTAAATGTTGATTTAGTGGCCATTGAGCTAAATTGAAGTCATTCAGTCCATTTCATTGTAAAGATATTACACAATCTCAGTATTAGCTCTGACGACTCACCAGCGACGAGCCAACAGCTGGAGCAATGACTGCTGGGATAATCCTAAAGAAAAGGATTTAAGAGGTTAATTGGTTAGAATTTAATAAACGTAACCACGGTGATTAATAGGCTAAAAAAAAATCTAACATCAAAGAGGTGATTAATGGGTCTAATGTCAGCTAGGTGTTTAATGGGTTAAAGGTCTCTAGTAACTGTGAGGTGATTAATGGGTTAAACCTCTCTATATTGACTTTTTTTTTTTTTTTGGAGAAAGTATTTTACCAGGTAGGATACATTGAGATTTCTCTGGTTTTCAGTATGTCCTGGGTGGCGAGAATGTACCGTTAGGTGTCTCGCCCAAGGACATTACTGGAAAGGTGCTCTTGCTGGGATTGAACCCATGTCTTGTCACGGTCCGAACCCCCAGACCCTCTGGCGCCCCCTTTGTTCTCCTCCTTTTGACATGTCCTGCATCGCCTTATGCAGGTTCTAGGACTTTTTTCCTCCGTATGTTTTCCAGGACTATAATTTGCATATGGACCAAGAACCACACCTGCCCTTCATCCTCCCTAATTTATCCTGCTTATGAGGAAGCTACACCCCTGATCCCATGCTTCCTCATTGAAGTTCACAACCCTGTCTAGTGCAGACCTGCTTCCTTGAAGTTCCTGAGACCCTAGACCAACCAAAGATATACAGGGTTATCCAAAGAGATCCGAATTGCTTGAGAAAGGCAAGCGAACGCTGAAAATCAGCGTTCGGTTTCCTTTCCTGGCCATTCGGCTATTCCAGAGAGCAGGCAATTCGCCAAATCCTGGCGAATTGCCTGCACATACGGTACCTGTTCGGTGCCTGTTTGAGGGCAGTGAAATCCCCATAGAGAAGCACTGCTTCGGCTATTCAGAGAACACAAACCAGCAGTGAAAGGTTCCCCTAATGCCCTGCCATTCGGTGGTTTAATTCGGCAGGTTTATTTAGGAGAATCCCATAGGCTTCAATGTTAAAAATATTCCCGTTTTAATTCAATATCTAATAAACCGTTCATTATAAAATTCTGCAGCAAAAAGTCTCTTTATTTATAGATTTTTTAGGATACTTTAAGCATTTTTTTTTTTATTTTTTTTTTAAGTTTACTTATTTTTTCTTTAACAGCCCTTTTTATTATCATTCATTGGATCATATGTAAATTTCAGACATTTTCGCTCAGTAGTTTCTTTGCAAACAGCGTTTCATTTTCCCAGATTCATACAAACGGTTTTGCTAATTTATTCACTGCCTCCTCTGCTTCTCAGCTGCTTCGGCTCTGTGTGATTCGGCTCCTGTTCGGCTGCTTCGCTGCGTGTGATCGGTTCCTGCTTGGGTTTTTCGACGGGTTAATCCAGATGTTTTTGCGGGTTTTCGGCGTGCATTCGCTGGGTTTTGCGGTTAGTTTTCGTCAGGTTTGCGGTAGCTTTTCCCTGCAATTAAGGGGGCCCTGTGGTGCTTGCTGAATACACCGCAGGGTCACCGAAATGGGATCGTCAAAAGGAACCGTATTGAAGAGAACGAAAAGTCACCGAACGTGCGGTGACTTTTCGAATCTCTTTGAATAACCCTGATAATCCTGACTTCCCTCTGCTCTGGAACCATCTTTCTTGCCGGTATCTGTGTTTTTTTCCCCCCTGCTATTCAATGTTCCCTATATTAGTTCTGTTTATTTGTCATAACGAATAAACCCTATAACCTGCCTATCCCTATTGTTTGCTGTTGTATCACTGCATCCTGGGCTCACACTCATACTCCTGCACGCCGTGTTCAACGCAGCCCGTGACATGTCTCCACAGGCTCTCTCCATGCAGAGCAGTGATGTTACCTCTACTCCACCCAGCCGGTTACTTTGCGGTGATTAAAGGGTTAAATTAATCTAATTACCGCAAGGTGCTTAACGGTTTAAACAGATCCAACGATAGCCAGGTGTTTAAAGAGTTAAAAATGTCTAATGACAATGAGGTGATTCGTGGGTTAATGGGATCCTATGCCATTGAGGTAATTAATGGGTTAAAGGGACTTAATGACAGAGAATTGCTATTGAGTTCAAGAGACCTAACGACAGCAAGGTGATTAAATGGTTAAAGGGATCTAATGACAGGGGGCTAATGTGTTAAACGATCTAATGACAGTGAGATTACAGCAAGGTGAGTAATGGGTTAAAAGGAATCTAATGATAGCAAGGTGATTAATTGGTTAAAGGGATTTGATAACAGCCAGGTGATTAATGGGTTAACGGGATCTACTGGAGGTGAATTGATTAATGGGTTGAAGGCATCTAATGACAGTGAGGTGATTAATGGGATAAATGGATCTAATGACATTGAGGTGATTGATGGGTTAAAGGGATGTAATAACAGTGAGGTGTTTAATGGGTTAAGGCTAGGGTCAGACTGAGGCAGTGCGAACGCGCGTTTAGGCGCACTTAATCACGGCCGCTAGCAGCAGATGCCGGGCAAATGACGGCCAATATACGAAGTACGGTCGCACAAAAGTGCGGCCCGCGCAACGCAAGCGGCAAACAAACATTTTTTCGAGAACGTGAACCGCTAGTACTGACGTACAGAGTGCACTGCGTCCGCTAGCGGCGTGTGTGCGTGATTAGGAGACGTCAGACCCTGCTAATGTCCGGCCAACATAACGTCCAGACACAAAAAGTGTTTTATTGATGATCCGTACAAAATCACGGATGAAAACTGCGCATCGTATGACCGCTATCGCGTATTCCGTGAAAAAATACGTCCATTCGTTCGAATGCACTTTTTCACGGACAACGTGAAAAATGCGTTAGTCTGACCCTAGCCTAAATGGATCTAATGACAGTAAGGTGACAAATGAGTTAAAGTGAGAGCACGCTCTGATGCTGAGATATCACTGTCAGTCAGGTTGTTCGTGATGTCGGTTATTTCTCAGGTTGTTTGTGATGTCGGTTATTTCTCAGGTTGTTTGTGGTGTTGGTTATTTCTCAGGTTGTTCGTGGTGTCGGTTATTTCTCAGGTTGTTCGTGGTGTTGGTTATTTCTCAGGTTGTTCGTGGTGTTGGTTATTTCTCAGGTTGTTCGTGGTGTCGGTTATTTCTCAGGTTGTTCGTGGTGTGGTTATTTCTCAGGTTGTGGTGTTGTGATTCTCAAGTTGTTCGTGGTGTCGGTTATTTCTCAGGTTGTTTGTCGGTATTTCTCAGGTTGTTCGTGATGTCGGTTATTTCTCAGGTTGTTCGTGATGTCGTCATTTCTCAGGTTGTTCGTGATGTCGTCATTTCTCAGGTTGTTCGTGATGTCGTCATTTCTCAGGTTGTTCGTGATGTCGGTTATTTCTCAGGTTGTTCGTGGTGTTGGTTATTTCTCAGGTTGTTTGTGGTGTTGGTTATTTCTCAGGTTGTTTGTGGTGTTGGTTATTTCTCAGGTTGTTCGTGGTGTTGGTTATTTCTCAGGTTGTTTGTGGTGTTGGTTATTTCTCAGGTTGTTTGTGGTGTTGGTTATTTCTCAGGTTGTTCGTGGTGTTGGTTATTTCTCAGGTTGTGGTGTTGGTATTTCTCAGGTTGTTCGTGATGTCGTCATTTCTCAGGTTGTTCATGATGTCGTCATTTCTCAGGTTGTTCGTGATGTCGTCATTTCTCAGGTTGTTCGTGATGTCGGTTATTTCTCAGGTTGTTCGTGGTGTCGTCATTTCTCAGGTTGTTCGTGATGTCGGTTATTTCTCAGGTTGTTCGTGATGTCGGTTATTTCTCAGGTTGTTCGTGATGTCGGTTATTTCTCAGATTGTTCGTGGTGTTGGTTATTTCTCAGGTTGTGGTGTTGGTGATTTCTCAAGTTGCTCGTGGTGTCGGTTATTTCTCAGGTTGTTCATGATGTCGGTTATTTCTCAGGTTGTTCGTGATGTCGGTTATTTCTCAGATTGTTCGTGGTGTTGGTTATTTCTCAGGTTGTGGTGTTGGTGATTTCTCAAGTTGTTCGTGGTGTCGGTTATTTCTCAGGTTGTTTGTCGGTATTTCTCAGGTTGTTCGTGATGTCGGTTATTTCTCAGGTTGTTCGTGATGTCGTCATTTCTCAGGTTGTTCGTGATGTCGTCATTTCTCAGGTTGTTCGTGATGTCGTCATTTCTCAGGTTGTTCGTGATGTCGGTTATTTCTCAGGTTGTTCGTGATGTCGTAATTTCTTAGGTTGTTCGTGATGTCGTCATTTCTCAGGTTGTTCGTGATGTCGGTTATTTCTCAGGTTGTTCGTGGTGTCGTCATTTCTCAGGTTGTTCGTGGTGTCGTCATTTCTCAGGTTGTTCGTGATGTCGGTTATTTCTCAGGTTGTTCGTGATGTCGGTTATTTCTCAGGTTGTTCGTGATGTCGGTTATTTCTCAGATTGTTCGTGGTGTTGGTTATTTCTCAGGTTGTGGTGTTGGTGATTTCTCAAGTTGCTCGTGGTGTCGGTTATTTCTCAGGTTGTTTGTCGGTATTTCTCAGGTTGTTCGTGATGTCGGTTATTTCTCAGGTTGTTCGTGGTGTCGGTATTTCTCAGGTCGTTCGTGATGTCGGTTATTTCTCAGGTTGTTCGTGGTGTCGGTATTTCTCAGGTTGTTCGTGATGTCGGTTATTTCTCAGGTTGTTCGTGGTGTCGGTATTTCTCAGGTCGTTCGGGATGTCGGTATTTCTCAGGTCGTTCGTGATGTCGGTTATTTCTCAGGTTGTTCGTGGTGTCGGTATTTCTCAGGTTGTTCGTGGTGTCGGTTATTTCTCAGGTTGTTCGTGATGTCGGTTATTTCTCAGGTTGTTCGTGATGTCGGTTATTTCTCAGGTTGTTCGTGATGTGGTTATTTCTCAGGTTGTTCGTGATGTCGGTTATTTCTCAGGTTGTTCGTGATGTGGTTATTTCTCAGGTTGTTCGTGATGTCGGTTATTTCTCAGGTTGTTCGTGGTGTCGTTATTTCTCAGGTTGTTCGTGGTGTCATCATTTCTCAGGTTGTTCGTGATGTCGGTTATTTCTCAGGTTGTTCGTGATGTCAGTTATTTCTCAGGTTGTTCATGGTGTTGGTTATTTCTCAGGTTGTTCGTGATGTCGGTTATTTCTCAGGTCGTTCGTGATGTCGTTTATTTCTCAGGTTGTTCGTGGTGTCGGTTATTTCTCAGGTTGTTCGTGATGTCGGTTATTTCTCAGGTTGTTCGTGATGTCGGTTATTTCTCAGGTTGTTCGTGATGTGGTTATTTCTCAGGTTGTTCGTGATGTCGGTTATTTCTCAGGTTGTTCGTGATGTCGGTTATTTCTCAGGTTGTTCGTGATGTCGGTTATTTCTCAGGTTGTTCGTGATGTGGTTATTTCTCAGGTTGTTCGTGGTGTCGGTATTTCTCAGGTTGTTCGTGATGTGGTTATTTCTCAGGTTGTGAGTTGGCATTTTCCCATTTCTTGGTCTCCGGGAAGTAATAAAGTGAGTTTATTTTTTGAGATTTCATCGAATTCTCAGTCACATTACGGTCCATCTGTTTAGCGAGAGGAACACACCGGTCTGCGCATTTTCTCTGGGTAATGAGGGAGAGAAATCTCACCGCAGGGAGGTGATAAATCCTGCGGTAATCAGGATCTGAGCAGGATGTTAACATAAAGAGGAAACTCACCCTGGGGCCACTGGCTGCTTTTTTCCTTTTTCTTTGCCACTGGACACCGGTTTCTAATCTTTGGCCACTAGACTTGAGTGTAATTATACCTGTGTTTGGTGGTTTGTTTGGTCTCCTAAAGGTCCAGCCTAGATCTCATGGAGAGAGCAGGAGCAAAGTTTAACCCTTTGTAAAGACCGGGGCATGTCTGTGACCTGTAACGGAGCAGCCGGTTCCTGACACAGCACTTCACTGAAAACCTGACACGAGCGGGTCGCAGGTCCATAGAGACATGTGGTTGTGATGTTCTATCAAGCTTCTTCCCCCTCAGTCAACAAACCTAAAGGAGGAGACCAGGTAAGGAAATTTTGATTATAATCCAGCCCGGGCACACAGGGCTATGAGAAGAAGACAAATGGGTGAAGAAGATGGACCAGAGGCATGAAAACAAGAGGGATCAAAGGGGTGCTAAGACTTGGGATGCAGTGGCACAAGTGTGGTGGGAAGGCAGGAAAGGACACACATAAAAGAAAGAGCCTCATGGGATATTGGGGAGGAAGACATGGCATGGTGAGAGAAGATGGGTAGACGTATAGTCGGGGTAAGGAGAGCCCGGAGATAGAGATGGTCACTACATGCTGGTAACACCAACACACGGTAGGCCACGCTTATACATCTCCACAATCACGCATGAAACAGACGAATGACCATCCGCACCAACAGACGTTCCCTTGAGCAAAAGCACTCAAAAACTACCAGGGCCGCAGTGGTCGCAAGAGTACCCTGGCCCACTCGTCCATGGGGCATGGTTGACCAAGTCAATGGATCATGCCATGCTACCCCTGCACAACGTGCCTCAGCGCAACATATTGGATCATCGTGGCATTGCATTAAAGAATTATGGATGCCCAGTCCACCATTTTTCCCATCACATCTACATACATAGTGTAGAAGGTTATCTGCTTCCCTGAATCATTGAAGGGACGCTCTGCTCATCCTCAACACATTATTCTTTTAAGGTGGTCAGGATGTGAGGAGTGCTCCCAGCCCCCCACAGCTGGGTTACAATCGTTGGTTGAAGTGTGTGGGATTTCCTCCAACCCACCCAGTGTCACCAGCAGTCGTGATTTTGAATTTCCCGGCTGCTGGTCACTAGTGATGTGACACACAGGGAGCGGCCAACATCACCCTCTGAGACCAATCACTGTAGCGAGCGTTCTCAGAGAGGCAGCGATGGATCAGATCTGTGCATGCGCGTGCAGCTCCGATCCATCGCTCTGTGCAGGTGCTACGCAACTGAAGTGTGTGAGTCCCGTAGCGCTGCGCAATGTGCGGTTCCTACTCTACGCAAGTTGTATAGCAGCACAAACTGCGCAGAAAAGCTTCAGGGACTTCTGGGTTTGGTAGTCCCTGAGCCGAAGAGGAGGAGCAGCGCGCGGCGAGGGGGGGGAAGGGGAGGGAAATAGGCTAAAGCAAAACAAAACAAAAAAATTGGGCAGGATCTGCAGTTATTTAAGGGCAAAGAGGGAAACTCTATTTTCGGTACAGTATCCCTTTAATAACATTTACTGCCGGCAGATCATGAATTCTGCATACTGCCGGGCAGCTCTGCTCACATGCAGCATAACGACGGGCGCATGCAGTGCACATCCAGCACAGGACGGAAGGTCTAGTGAGCCTGAATGGCGCATCTCTTTCGAAGACGGAGCATGCTTGGGTTTAAATTTCTGGATCGCCGCAGTGGGAGGGGCCAGTTTGATACGCCGCTCGGTATAACTCCCCAGGCAAAGCAATCAAGCCTTTCATTTCCCGGTGTGTGACTGCTCTAGCTCTCTATATGACTTTATTTACCGGCTCCTCCGAAGCAATTTAAAAAATAATAATAATCTAAAGGCTCGGATTTCTCTTTTTTATTATTATTTCTCTTTTTTTTTTATTAAATAATGTCTCTTTAAGTGCAATTTTATTCTAATACTCTTTGCGGCGAGATTTTGAAATGAGAATCCGGGGAGTAACATCCAGAGGTTATATATTTTGGGAATTTGCTTAATAAGGGATTTGACGAAAGTACAGATTGTGCGCGCAGTTGATACGATCTGCTCCGGCTTCGCTTTTTTTTTTTTTTTTTTGTCGCAGAGCGGGTCGGCGCGGTCCCTACCGTTGCTTCCCGCCGAGATAATTGAACGCCCTATCTATAATACTAATTTCTGAAAATATTCTTTTAAAAAAAGAAACGCATAAAAAAAATGTATTAAAACCTCCAGATTTCACATGAATCTTCTTAAACGTTCTGAGTAAGCGATGAACCCGACGCGTTTTACTGGTATTAATATTCTCTTTAGAAAATGAAATCAGGCGGTGAGCTCGGAGTTTAATATTATATACGTTGATTATCCTGACTTTGCGTTGTGCTCGCTGTGTGCAGCGGGAGTTAACAGGATCATTATCAGTATATATATATTTTTTTATCATATTTTACTGTCAATAATATTAGGATTATTGTGTCCTGTTTGTTCTTATACCTGTAAATATTTTAAAAAGTTTTATAAAAGGTGCGGGTTGGGCTTTTATTCCTTTTAATTTCATTCACTAAAAGCCTGTTTCTTCCCAATAAGTCATCAGGGACAAAACATGGCCGCCTCCCCCTTTTTGATGCACTAAATGACCTCCTTATAGGGATAAAGCCCCCATATTTTTTATTGCCCTTAACCCCGGAAGTCCCTGATGCTTTCTAACGCAATTTGTTCTTCTACGCAACTTGTGTAGTGTAGGAACAGCGAACTGCGCAACGCTACGGGACGCTTTACATACACAAGTCCCGTAGCGCCTGCGCAGAGTGATGGGTCGGATCCGCATGCGCATGCACAGATCTGATCCATCGCTGCCTCTCTGGGAACCCTAATACAAAATATTTCCAGTTGACCTTTAGTTAATCTGGGTGCAGAGTTCAAAGAGCTACTTCCTGTTTCCTGCCCCTGCAGGAAGTGGCTCTGCAGTGTAGTGCAGCAGATCACAGAATCTGATTGGCTGCTGAGATCACGTGCTCTCTCTGCAGCCTAGTGTGGTTTTATCTGTAACTCTCACTCACAGGGTTTGATATAGTGATGTCATTCCAAGATGGCGGCCTCCACGCCAAAACCCTGACAGAAAATCCTGCAGGGATTCTCCAGAAACGCCCTAAAAAATCAGTCACCTGTGAACAACGTCAGGCTGCGTGCGGCTGGGTAATATGGATTTATATACAGAAGATGTGGGGTGGCGCCGATCCTTTAAGTGATGCTTTATTTAACGATAAAGGACAAAACCGCAGACGAGTAAACGCTCAGACACCAGGACCTGATGCTGCTCAGAGGAAACCTCTTACATGTCTTATGTGTTTTTGCTCTTGACACAAATCATGCAAACGGTAAATTAATCCGGCAAATGCCTTTCAAACACAACCGGCAACCAGGGTTGGGATGGGTTGAGGTGAGGTGGGGTGGGGGGGGGGGTATTTTTCTTGTAAGTGGCCTAAAAATACGGCAGAGATGTGTCCGTGTATAGGGACGCGGGATTAATAGTCTGGTATTTACACAAACTCCTCCCGGGAGTTGTGACTCCACTCGACCTCGTTGACGAGGGATTAGTCGGCCTCGGATCCTGATTTGAGAAAGGTTGGCCGGATTACCGGATGGAGACATTAAATCGCCATGTCGGCGCTAGAAACGTAGAACATGTCCTCGATTTCCAGTGTTAACCCATATATTAGAAGCAGTACCGCCGGCGTGTTCAGGATACACGTGGTTATTAGGCTAGTTATGTTTAACCCTTTCACTGCCAAAGATAACGCAACTCGATCTGCATTGAAAAACAATCACGAGCGCATCAATACTCCATGTGCATAACTTTAAAGCAGGATTAGAGTAGAGAAATAAAATCCACGGTCTTATCTCTCTCCTTTTCACCCTATCTTACTGTAAACAAGGAGCAGCTCTCGCCCTCACTATAACAAAAAGATCAGTAAACTTTACTGCAGCATTCCAGCAGCCAGGGATTCTGCAGAATACAGGGAGAGCTGTGGGGTCTGTCGCTGCTGTCCAGGGATAAGATTCAGGGGGTTATAATGACTGGCTGGGTGGAGTAGAGGTAACATCACTGCGCTATAACCATGGAGAGAGACTGTGGAGACACAGATTTGATTCCGGCAAGAGCACCTCTCCAGTAAGTGTCCTTGGCAAGACACCCAACGGTACATACTCGCCACCCAGGACATACTTGAAAATGAGAGAAATCTCAATGTATCCTTCCTGGTAAAATACTTTCTCAAAAAAGTTTCTGTAATTGCCATACACAGGCATTATGCAGCACATACAGATACAAGGTGTTGCTGTAATTGCCATACACAGGCATTATGCAGCACATACAGATACAAGGTGTTGCTGTAATTGCACATACAGATACAAGGTGTTGCTGTAATTGCACATACAGATACAAGGTGTTGCTGTAATTGCCATACACAGGCATTATGCGGCACATACAGACACAAGGCGTTGCTGTAATTTCCATACACAGGCATTATTCCATACACAGGCATTATACAAGGTGTTGCTGTAATTGCCATACACAGGCATTATGCAGCACATACAGATACAAGGTGTCGCTGTAATTGTCATACACAGGCATTATGCAGCACATACAGATACAAGTGTTGCTGTAATTGCCATACACAGGCATTATGCAGCACATACAGTTACAAGGTGTCGCTGTAATTGTCATACACAGGCATTATGCAGCACATACAGATACAAGGTGTTGCTGTAATTGCCATACACAGGCATTATGCAGCACATACAGATACAAGGTGTTGCTGTAATTGCCATACACAGGCATTATGCAGCACATACAGATACAAGGTGTCGCTGTAATTGTCATACACAGGCATTATGCAGCACATACAGATACAAGGTGTTGCTGTAATTGCCATATACAGGCATTATGCGGCACATACAGACACAAGGCGTTGCTGTAATTTCCATGCACAGGCATTATGCGGCACATACAGATACAAGGTGTTGCTGTAATTGCCATACACAGGCATTATGCAGCACATACAGATACAAGGTGTTGCTGTAATTGCCATACACAGGCATTATGCAGCACATACAGACACAAGGCGTTGCTGTAATTTCCATGCACAGGCATTATGCGGCACGTACCGATACAAGGTGTTGCTGTAATTGCCATAAACAGGCATTATGCAGCACATACAGATATTGCATTGCTAATAATCTCATTCTGATCACTACAAATCTCCATAAGCAGGAGATCTCACCATTTTATTATCTGTCTGAAGCACATTTACTGCATCTGCCTGAATGCTGATAATGCAGACCCTGTGTAAGCAGGAGATCTCGCCATTTTATTACCTGTCTGCAGCACATTTACTGCATCTGACACAAAGGCCATTTCTGCCTGTATGCTGATAATGCAGACCCCGTGTGACACTGTGCCAGATAAGGGACGCCGTCTAGAGTTTAGAACCTTTCATCCCAGTGAGATTCCTGTAATGGATAAACAAATCCGAAAAAAAATTAAAATGGGCAAATTTACATTATTTTAATTTTATTTAAGTTTCTCCGAATAACATTTTCTTTTCTAAACTGTATTTAATTGTTAGTTCCAACCATTTTAAAGAATCTACTGAAACAGGTCAAACCTCCTAGGAAAATAATTCCACGTCTTTATTACTCTTCTTCTAAAAGAAACCCTTTCCTAAACTGTAGGTGAAATCTCCCTTTTTCACGTCTCATTGGATACGTCTTGGTCTTGTACTGTCCTGTTATTGATCAGGTCATCAATGATCTGTTTTGACTATATTTATAAATATATATATATATATATTCTGCTCATATCGCCCCTCTGGTCTTCCTTTCTCTAAGGAAAATACGTTTTTGCCAATCTTCTTCATAGCTTATAGCACCATTCCGTTTAGCAGTGTATCGGCCGCCTCCGTGTTTCTAGTTCTAGATTTTTTTAGCAAGTTCCAAACATGTCACTGAGTGTTTTTAAGTTGGGCTCTTATCACGGATCTAAAAAAAGCCTTGTCGCCGTGACGCGCCTCCGAATGCCGTGGCAGAGAAAGTGACAGAAGCGTATGGGAAGGCGGCCTTTTAGTGGTGGGGAAGACGTGTCAGCGCTCTGTATGCAGACAGCATCATGCAACATTGTAATTTGGAGAACTCAGACTGTAATTAGGAAAATTTGCAGCTTGCTTTGATGCAGCGAAATAATAACATGTTTTCATTCACCCCAAAAAACAGGCCGGCCTGTAATCTTTATTTACACAGCGCTTTATTAAAGGATACACTGTTACGTTCCAGTCATCGTGTTGCACGCGGCGCACATCTCCCCTGACCCTTGAAATAAAGAGATCGGCCTGTTACTGTCACAGAATCTAAATCGGATCAGAGGGTTTCTGATTAACGTGCCAAAAAAGCAAAATGCGCCGCGGCTTCGTCTGTGCAGAATAACCGTAACGCTTACATCAGTACAAGTCACTGAGAGTCTGATTACCCCAGCCTGGAGAGGGAAACAGAGAGATCGATACAGCGATAGAAATAGAGATATAGAAATAGAGATACAGAGATAGATAGAAATAGAGATACAGAGATAGAAATAGATATAGAGGTACAGAGATAGATATAGAGATACAGAGATAGATATAGAGATAGATATAGAGGTACAGAGATAGATATAGAGATACAGAGATAGATAGAAATAGAGATACAGAGATAGATAGAAATAGAGATACAGAGATAGAAATAGATATAGAGGTACAGAGATAGATAGAAATAGAGATACAGAGATAGATATAGAGGTACAGAGATAGATATAGAGGTACAGAGATAGATATAGAGATACAGAGATAGATATAGAGATACAGAGATAGAGATAGATATAGAGGTACAGAGATAGAGATAGATATAGAGATACAGAGATAGATATAGAGGTACAGAGATAGATATAGAGGTACAGAGATAGAGATAGATATAGAGGTACAGAGATAGATATAGAGGTACAGAGATAGATATAGAGATACAGAGATAGAGATAGATATAGAGGTACAGAGATAGAGATAGATATAGAGATACAGAGATAGATATAGAGGTACAGAGATAGATATAGAGGTACAGAGATAGAGATAGATATAGAGGTACAGAGATAGATATAGAGGTACAGAGATAGATATAGAGATACAGAGATAGATATAGAGATACAGAGATAGATATAGATATAGAGATACAGAGATAGATAGATACAGAGATAGATACAGAGATAGATATAGAGGTACAGAGATAGATAGATATAGAGATACAGAGATATAGATATAGAGATAGAGATACAGAGATATAGATATAGACAACCTGGTTGTCCCATGTAATTTTGCTCATTACAAGGTATAACAACATAAAATGACATCACTAACAATCAGTAGCTGGAACATTCAGGGTCTGAATGCTTCAGCCTTTGGATCCAAAGTAAACGATCCAGACTTCAAACATAGACTGCACAACGTGGACATACAAATCCTGCTGGAAACATGGAGCCGGGCACAGGATGACCCACAAACACCTGTGGGCTACAGAGAATTTTCCGTGCCCACCCAGAAGGATAAAAGCATCAAACAGGGTCGCCATTCAGGAGGAATATTAATCTGGTATAAGGAGGAGCTACACAAGAACATCAAAGCAATCAAGAATGGAGAGAGCCACATCTGGATAAAAATAAGTAGCTCCATCCTCACCTCTCAGTCAGACATCTTCCTATGTGCAGCTTACATTGCACCACCAGAGTCTCCATACTCCAAAACAGACACCTATGAGGTGGTACAGAATGAGGCCTCCACTTCCAGTCCCTAGGACACGTGCTTCTCTATGGAGACCTCAATGCCAGGACAGGAAGAGAAAAGGACTATGTGACCTCAGATGGGAACACATACATTTTGGGAGCCGCAAACTACTGTCAGGAGTCAATACAGGTGCAAAGAAACAGCTATGACAATACAACCAACAAGAGTGGAAGAAAATTGCTGAATTTGTGTCGGAGTCTCGGGCTTTACATCCTTAATGGCCGCACCAAGGGAGACTCTCTGGGAAGGTATACATTAAGCTCCCATGTAGGAAACAGTGTGGTCGACTATGCAATCACGGATATGAACTCAACTCACATCAACGCCTTCACCGTCACCCCACAAACACACCTGTCAGACCACAGCCAACTACTGCTTTATATTAAATCCTCAAACAAACCATCCTCAAAACCCCATCAGAGCGGACTGTACAACCTCCCACCATCATTCAAATGGACCAGACACTCTACCATAGCCTACAGAGAGGTCATCAACAGACCCGACATCAAAGATCAGCTAACAGTCTTTCAAAACCATACCTATGTACTAAGTCATCTCCAAAACCTCATCTCCCAAAACCTTCAACAACTGGAAGAGGCTCTTCAGGATAACTCTTTCTGGGAAACCTGGAGTCAAATCGGCTCAGGATCCAAGAAAAAACACCTCCACATCCAAAATGGCAACATCTGGCTCAACTACTTCCAGAGCCTGTACAAAGACATTCCCAAAGAGGAGCTAACTTGGGAACAGGAACACATCATCAGAAGACTACATGAATTGGAGGAAAAAATCAAGGATTTCCAAAACCCGTTAGATACACCCATTACACCCCAAGAAGTAGCAGAAAAAATTCAAGATCTGCGAAGTAAAAAAGCCAGCGGGATGGATGGAATTCTTCCAGAGATGATTAAACACGGCTCTCCAGAAGTACACACCGCAATATGTAAAGTTTTCAACCTGGTCCTGAGCGTTGGATTCTACCCTCAAGTATGGAACCAAGGCCTCATAACACCCATCCATAAGAGTGGAGACCAATATGATCCAGCCAACTACAGAGGGATATGTGTCAGCAGCACACTGGGAAAACTGTTCAATAGCATCCAGAACAAAAGAATCCTCAGCTTCCTGACACAGCATAACGTCCTCAACAGAAGCCAAGCAGGGTTCATGCCAAACCATCGCACTACAGATCACATCTACACCCTGCACAGTCTCATCAAGGACCATGTCCACAATACAAAACATGGGAAAATATTTGCTTGCTTTGTGGACTTTAAGAAGGCCTTTGACTCAGTGTGGCACCCAGGCCTGTTCCTCAAACTACTGGAGAGTGGAATAGGAGGGAAAACATATGACGTCATCAAGAGCTCATATAATGAGAACTTCTGCAGCATAAAGGTGAATGGGAAGAGAACAGAGTACTTCCGGCAGGCTCGTGGAGTCAGACAAGGCTGCAGCCTAAGTCCAACCCTCTTTAACATCTACATCAATGGACTGGCTGAAGCTCTAGAATCCTCCTCACAACCAGGACTAACTCTACATGACACCGAGGTGAAGTTCCTGTTGTATGCAGATGACCTCCTATTACTGTCACCAACAGAGAGAGGTCTACAAGACAGCCTGGAAGTGCTGGAAAAATACAGTGCGGCATGGGCACTACCCATCAACCAAAAGAAAACAAAGGTCATGGTTTTCCAAAGGAAGAACGCAAAAACCAAGAGTTCCTGTTTCACACTTAATGACTGCACTCTTGATGAAGCCAACAGCTACACATACCTCGGCCTAGAAACAAACCGATCGGGAAGTTTCAAACCAGCCATAGAGGCCCTAAGAGACAAGGCGCGTAGAACCTTCTATGCCATCAGGAGAAACCTCTACAAACTAAAACCGCCTGTAAGAGTCTGGCTTAAAATCTTTGATAGCGTCATCACTCCAATCCTCCTTTATGGCAGTGAAGTATGGGGCCCCATCACCTACCCTGACCAACCCAAATGGGACACCAGCCCAACAGAAATATTCCAAGTCCATTGGAGCACCTCTAACAATGCTTGCCGGGCCGAGCTGGGCAGACTCCCCTTACTTCTTGCAGTACAGAAGAGGGCGCTATCATACTGGGAACATCTAAACATAAGCAGCCTCAACTCATACCACCATAAAGCCCTACTGGCCAACAAGGACCATCCCAAACCATGTGGGCTGGAACAACTCATATCCACCCTGATCATCCAAAGCCCCCATGAAGGCAACCTGACAAAATATCAAATAAAGGTCCTAATTAACGATTCCAGGGAAAACTATATCAGAGAATGGAGACATGATATAGCAAACTCCAAGAAAATCACCATTTACCAATCCTTACAGAGGGAATACAAACTGGCCCCATACCTGGAGGGAATACAAACTGGCCCCATACCTGGAGGTACTACAAGACCCCAAGGACAGACAGATCCTGAGCCGGTACAGACTGAGCGCCCACAGCCTGGAAATTGAATCAGGGCGGCATAGACAGACCTACAAGCCCAGGGAGAATAGACTGTGCCAGCATTGTGACCAGGAGGCCCTGGAAGATGAGGTCCACTTCCTCCTAAAGCGCCCCAAGTACTCAGCACTGAGGGAAACTCACTTCCAGAGACTCTCCGCTCTCATCCCGGACTTCACCTCTATAGAAGAGACGAGGAAACTCCACATCATACTGGGAGAAGAGGAGCCGGCGGTGAAAATATCTGCCCAATACGTCGCAGAATGTCACAGACTGAGAGGAACATGAGAGATCCAGGACTTATAAATCCCCAACACGGTCTCGCCCCCATCCCCCTTCACATTATCCCTTACCCCTGATAATGTCCATGGACTTGCCCATTCCCCCCATATATATGTCCCACTACTCCCCTCCTCCCCATATGCTTTGGCAATGCTAAAATATATTTGGTCCTGCCAATAAAACTTATTTTGATTTGATTTGACACAGAGACCCAGAGATAGAGATACAGAGATACAGTTGTGTTCAAAATTATTCAACCCCCACTGAAATTGAGTGTTTTGGCCAGTTTGACATTGATTTTGATCATTCAGTCATCTTGCTTACAATTAAATCAAAGAGGCACGTGTAGGTCAGACAAATATAACATAACATTTATAATGAAATAACCACAAATGTCTTTTCTGTGCTCACATCATTATCAGTTTTATTCAACCCCCAAGTGACATTCAATCTTAGTACTTAGTACAACATCCTTTTACAGTTATAACAGCTTTTAAACGTGAAGCATAGCTTGACACAAGTGTCTTGCAGCGATCTACGGGTATCTTCGCCCATTCGTCATGGGCAAAAGCCTCCAGTTCAGTCACATTCTTAGGCTTGCGCACTGCAACTGCTTTCTTTAAGTCCCACCAGAGGTTCTCAATCGGATTTAAGTCAGGTGACTGTGATGGCCACTCCAAAATGTTCCAGCCTTTAATCTGCAACCATGCTCTAGTGGACTTGGAGGTATGCTTGGGATCATTGTCCTGTTGAAAGGTCCAACGTCTCCCAAGCCTCAGGTTTGTGACGGACTGCATCACATTGTCATCCAATATCTCCTGGTACTGAAGAGAATTCATGGTACCTTGCACACGCTGAAGCTTCCCTGTAGCTGCAGAAGCAAAACAGCCCCAAAGCATGATTGACCCCCCGCCATGCTTCACAGTAGGCAAGGTGTTCTTTTCTTCATAGGCCTTGTTCTTCCTCCTCCAAACATAGCGTTGATCCATGGGCCCAAACAGTTCTAATTTTGTTTCATCAGTCCACAGAACACTATCCCAAAACCTCTGTGGTTTGTCCACATGACTTTTGGCATACTGCAGTCGACTCTTCTTATTCTTTGGATACAGCAAGGGGGTGCGCCTGGGAGTTCTGGCATGGAGGCCTTCATTACGCAGTGTGCGCCGTATTGTCTGAGCTGAAACTTCAGTACCCACATCTGACAAATCTTTTCTCAGTTGCTCAGCAGTCACACAGGGACTTTTCTCCACTCTACGCTTCAGGTAGCGCACAGCAGTCGAAGTCAGCATCTTCTTTCTGCCACGACCAGGTAGCGTTTCAACAGTGCCCTTTGCCTTGAATTTGCAAATGATGCTTCCTATGGTCTCTCTTGGTATGTTTAACATATTTGCAATCTTCTTATAGCCATTGCCCTTCCTGTGAAGAGTAATCACCTCTTCTCTTGTCTTCCTGGACCATTCTCTTGACTTCACCATGTTTGTAACCACACCAGTAAATGTCTAGAAGGAGCTGAGTATCACAGTCATTTTAAAGCTGCCTAATTGGTGCTTATTATGCTTTATTGCTGCTCCGTGACATCCACAGGTGTTTTCAATACCTGATTGAAAACACTTGAATGAACCTCTGTTCTTCAGAGTGGTAGTCTTTAAGGGGTTGAATAATTGTGTCAATGAAGAATTCACAAAAGAAACATTTACTACTGTATTACAAAACCAATTGATGTCATTTTAGTTGCATATGGTTCTTTAAAAAGTCCTTGTAGGATTTCATTCTGAATACAATTACAAATGTACACTAAATTCCCTAAAACCCTTTACAGCATTGGTTGAATAATTTTGAACAGAACTGTAGATATAGAGATAGAGAGATAGATAGATATAGAGAGATATATAGATATAGAGATAGATAGATACAGAGATAGATAGATAGATAGATACAGAGATAGATAGATACAGAGATAGATAGATATAGAGATATAGAGATACAGAGATAGAGATAGATACAGAGATAGATAGATACTGTTACCGGAGTCAATCAGGTTCACTTTCAATTCGGTGCCGGACCGGACACAAGCAAGGATTGTCTGAACACGAGTCTCTTCAGGAAAGGCAAACTTTATTGTGTCGTCACACAAGTGCTCACACAGGAATGAATCGCAAAGAGTGAGCCCCGTCTCCCCCCCTTACAAGGGGTCTTATACCCAAAAATACGTAATTAGGTACATCCCAATTAGCCCACCTCCCGATGACACTTTATTCCACCCCACGTGGGTTAATACCTCCCATCGTTAGTACAAAGAAATTCCACACGTTAACAATAAATTGATACACTTCATGTTAGTCTGACAGTCCTGTGATTTGCTGCTGTGCTTTTTCTGGGCTGTGCCCTCCTCCCTACCGGCTGTGTTTATTTGAGATAGATTGGGGCACAGTCTGCTTTCTACGATCTCTTTGTTTCTCTGCAAGTCTCCATGACCTTGCCCCATTCATTCATCTTCCTGTCTTTCCGTGCCAAGAGCTGGCCGGATTCTGCCTGGTTTTATTGCTAGTTCCCTAATCTACCACACATTCCTAGAATTCTATGTAAACTTCGTTTTTCACATCTAATAAAATCTATTCTATTTACTAGTGAACCAATATTCTGAACAAAATGGCCACCTGGCTCATAGTAGCGACCATCTTTCAGCCTGATTCCACTTCAATACAGAGATACAGAGATAGATATAGAGATACAGAGATAGATAGTTATAGAGATACAGAGATAGATATAGAGATACAGAGATAGTTAGAAAGATATAGATAGATTAGTGCTGTGCGCACCTTGTGCAAAAACAGCATCAATCCATGGTAACATCATCACTGCCTGAAGTGGTCCTCTGCAGTGAGGCGATTCAAAGGAAACCTATTCCTTTTACACATCTGCCACAACCAAATGGGGCAGCAGGATGGGGGGGGGCAGGAAGGGGAGGAGACACCCCCCATCTCTTAAACCCGGGAAGGGGAGGAGACACCCCATATCTCTTAAACCCGGGAAGGGGAGGAGACACTCCACAGCTCTTAAACCTGGGAAGGGGAGGAGACACTCCATATCTCTTAAACCCGGGAAGGGGAGGAGACACTCCGCATCTCTTAAACCCGGGAAGGGGAGGGGACATTCCACATCTCTTAAACCCGGGAAGGAGAGGAGACACCCCACATCTCTTAAACCCGGGAAGGGGAGGAGACACCCCACATTTCTTAAACCCGGGAAGGGGAGGAGACACTCCACAGCTCTTAAACCCTGGAAGGGGAGGGGACATTCCACATCTCTTAAACCCGGGAAGGAGAGGAGACACCCCACATCTCTTAAACCCGGGAAGGGGAGGAGACACCCCACATTTCTTAAACCCGGAAGGGGAGGAGACACTCCACAGCTCTTAAACCCTGGAAGGGGAGGGGACATTCCACATCTCTTAAACCCGGGAAGGAGAGGAGACACCCCACATCTCTTAAACCCGGGAAGGGGAGGAGACACCCCACATTTCTTAAACCCGGGAAGGGGAGGAGACACTCCACATCTCTTAAATCAGCCAGCGAGGTTAAGTTGTGCAGACTGTCCCTTTTTATGTTGTCCTTACATCCACTCATTACCTTGTTACTGTACAGTTACTAATTAAATGTATCAAAAGGCGCAACAACTTCCTCTCTCCATTCCATTAGTGCTGCTGCACACACGCCACCACCAAGCAGCTTTCCATCACACTGCTCTTCAGCCAAGGCCTGTGTGTCAGTTCTCCCTGGCTTATTGTTTGTCATTAGATAACTTCAACTTCATCTCTTAATCCCTTTGCTCTCCTTAGATCTCTTTAACCCATTAATCACCTCACGGTCATTAGATCCCTTTCACCCATGAATCCCCTTGCTGTCATTAGATCCCTTTAACCCATTAATCAACTCACTGTCATTAGATCCCTTTAACCCATTAATCACCTCACTGTCATTAGATCCCTTTAATCCATTAATCAACTCACTGTCATTAGATCCCTTTAACCCATTAATCACCTCACTGTCACTAGATCCCTTTAACCCATTAATCACCTCACTGTCATTAGATCCCTTTAATCCATTAATCTCCTAGCTGTCCATAGATCCCTTCAACCCATTACTATCATTTAGATCCCTTTAACTCATTAATCACTTTGCTCTAGTTCTGTGTTTCCCAAACCTTTCCTCGGGTTCCTCTAACAGGCCAGATTTTGCAGATCACCTTGGGGGAAATGCAGACTGAATCCTGCAATCACTGAGCAGCAAATCATATCACCTGTGCTGTGCTTCACATATCCTGCAAACCTGGCGAGGCGGAGGCTCCTGAGGACAGGTGCGGGAAACACTGCTCTAGTTAGATCCCTTTAACCCATTAATCACCTCACTGTCATTAGATCCCTTTAACACATTAATCACCTTGCTGTCAATAGGTCCCTTTAACCCATTAATCCCCTCGCTGTAATTAGATCCCTTTAACCCATTAATCACCTCGCTGTCATTAGATCCCTTTAACCCATTAATCCCCTCGCTGTAATTAGATCCCTTTAACCCATTAATCACCTCGCTGTCATTAGATCCCTTTAACCCATTAATCCCCTCGCTGTAATTAGATCCCTTTAACCCATTAATCACCTCGCTGTCATTAGATCCTTTAACCCATTAATCCCCTCGCTGTCATTAGATCCCTTTAACCCATTAATCACCTTGCTGTCATTAGGTCCCTTTAACCCATTTATCACCTCGCTGTCATTAGATCCCTTTAACCCATTAATCACCTCGCTGTCATTAGATCCCTTTAACCCATTAATCCCCTCGCTGTAATTAGATCCCTTTAACCCATTAATCACCTCGCTGGCATTAGAGCCCTTTAACCCATTGAATGTTGCACTGTCTTTAGATCCTTTAACCCATTGAATGTCGCACTGTCTTTAGATCCTTTAACCCATTGAATGTCGCACTGTCTTTAGATCCTTTAACCCATTGAATGTCACACTGTCTTTAGATCCTTTAACCCATTGAATGTGGCACTGTCTTTAGATCCTTTAACCCATTGAATGTGGCACTGTCTTTAGATCCTTTAACCCATTGAATGTCGCACTGTCTTTAGATCCTTTAACCCATTGAATGTCCCACTGTCTTTAGATCCATTAACACATTGAATGTCGCACTGTCTTTATGCCTCTTCGCTTGCTTTAAATCCCTTGTACGAGTCTGTTCTTTTCTTCTTCCATATTCCGCTCCCATCCTGTGCGTTTCCAGTACAATGAATCTGGCATCTGTGTCTCCTTGAGACGGGAACAAAATCCCTTACATTTTCTCGCTGTCTCATTAATCATTCGGATTATTGACCGCAAAGTTATTTAGTATTTTGTTAGCGCTGTCTGAAGTTCATCTCCCGTGACGTGACTCGCTGGATAACTCTGTATCTCTATATATCGAATTAACGCCCGCGATGTTACTTTACGTCTCGGTAAGATAAAGTGCATCAAATTAACGTTTAAACACTGAGGGCGTCTGGAGGATCTCATCGCATCACACTCGCTCATATTATCACTAATGCACATTCCTGGGTTAACCCTTTAATTGGTTACAGGTCGATGATTATTGCCTGACCTTATGACAGAGACTGGATTATTTTTGGCGCTGTATGTAGAGCCGCCAGATCGGCCATGTTTTCTTGGACACATATAATTTATGCATGCTGAGGGTTAGTGCAGGAAAATACAGCCCTGGGGTATGTATAGTTCATATGCTGCAGATGCATTATCAGAGAGGAATCTCAGGCGACCTGCTTTGATTAGGAAACTGTTTGCCTCCTGACGGATTCAAGTTATACGTACAAAATTTGATTCCCCGAAGTGCAAGGAAGGAAAGAGCACCGAAATTCCAGTGGTAAAACATGGCCGATCTCCTTCTCTGATCCCCCTCCCATGAAGCTTTGAAACTTGCCAGAGACCTTAAGCCTGACGCATCACATGACAAGTGATATGTTCCTGCAGGGGGCGCCCTCTACACTTTAATGTCTCCGTAATCCCCTTGTCACTTAATGGGACTCCCTAAAAGAGTTAAACATTATCCCTCCTGACCTGTCCTGTTTTCCCCTCCCGTTTTATTCCTTAGGAGAGCTATAAAAACTCACCTTTTAATCTATTGCTGGGCTCGGCAGCACTGGTCTGGATGTAGCAAGCCTCTCAAGGTGCAGCCTGTCACATGACTGGGTGGGGCTGGATGCTCAAGGCAGGCCATTGGCTAGTACTGTTCATTCCTGATCGTTTTTAAGGAAGTGAGTGCTGATGTGAGCTTTGTGGGTGGAGCTAATCCTGCCTGCTCAGAAAACTGAAGCAGCCCTCCGGGTCCATTTAATCAGTCATATTATTTGTTTTTTTTCCTATAGGTAGTATTCACCTAAAGCATGATAGACGGGGGAAAAATATAACCACATATTCTGGTACAGAGACCATGCCAGCGGGCTTTAACCTCACATTTGTAATGCTTTTATACAGAAAAAAAAAGGCTGTGAGTGAGACCTGCCACAGCAAAGAGCTCCCAACTCATCCAGCAAAGAAGAAAGAAAACTAAACGCTACATCAAAGCACAACATAAAAAGGCCAAAAAACAAACAAGCGGAGGTGATGGAGGGCTCCTGTCTATGCTCAGCATCTTTATAAAAGAATGATGAACGTCGAGCCGGCAGCTCTGTAAAGAAATATAGATGATCTGACATGACACTTGGTGCACCTGCACGTTATGGACACAACGCAGCAAAACACTCAGCGGAACAATATAAATAAAACAAGACCAAAGAGAAACAAACATGAAGTCAAACCTCCTGCTGTGTTCAACCGGAGGAGTGAACATGCAGGATAATGAAACCGAGGGAAGGAAACATGAAAACACAGAGGAAAGAGTTAAATGTAAAAAAAAAAGGGATTATAGGAAAAATAAACACTATAAACAGACTCAGCCACAACATTAAACCCTCTGCCATGTGCAGTGAATCCCATTGGTTACACAGTTACATGGCACCTGTCACGGGGCATGATTAGTTTTCATGGGGTGGGATATAATGTATCATCAAGGGGTGGGATATAATGTATCAAGGGGTGGGATATATTGTTATGGGGTGGAATATATTGTCAAGGGGTGGGATATATTGTCATTGGGGTGGGATATATTGTCACTCACGGGGTGGGATATATTGTTACGGGGAGGGATATATTGTCACGGGGTGGGATATATTGTCACGAGGTGGGATATATTGTCACGGGTGGGATATATTGTCACGGGGATATATTGTCACGGGGTGGTATATATTGTCACGAGGTGGGATATATTGTCACGGAATGGGATATATTGTCACAGGGTGGGATATATATTGTCACGGGGTGGGATATATTGTCACAGGGTGGGATATATTGTCACAGGGTGAGATATATTGTCACAGGGTGGGACATATTGTCACAGGGTGGGATATATTGTCACATGGTGGGACATATTGTCACAGGGTGGGATATATTGTCACAGGGTGGGATATATTGTTACAGAGCGGGATATATTGTCACATGGTGGGACATATTGTCACAGGGTGGGATATATTGTCACAGGGTGGGATATATTGTCACAGGGTGGGATATATTGTCACAGGGTGGGATAAATTGTCACGGGGTGGGATATATTGTCACAGGGTGGGATATATTGTCACAGGGTGAGATATATTGTCACAGGGTGGGACATATTGTCACAGGGTGGGATATATTGTCACGGGTGGGATATATTGTCACGGGGTGGGACATATTGTCACAGGGTGGGACATATTGTCACAGGGTGGGATATATTGTCACGGGGTGGGACATATTGTCACAGGGTGGGATATATTGTCACAGGGTGGGATATATTGTTACAGAGCGGGATATATTGTCACGGGAGGGATATATTGTCACGGGGTGGGATATATTGTCACGGGGTGGGATATATTGTCACGGGGTGGGATATATTGTCACAGGGTGGGATATATTGTCACAGAGCGGGATATATTGTCACGGGTGGGATATATTGTCACGGGGTGGGATATATTGTCACGGGGTGGGATACATTGTCACAGGGTGGGATATATTGTCATGGGACGGGATGCATTGTCACAGGGTGAAATATATTGTCACGGGGATATATTATCCCTGGGCCAAAGAGGAGGAGCACTGCACAGTGAGGAGCAAAAGGGGAATAAAATCACCTAAATAGAGAAAAAACTAATTGTGCATAGATTGTTATATGAACAGGATCTCCCTCTAAATCTCCATCCTATATGAAGACCTGTGCATGCTGCACCTGCGGAGCCTCTCATCTTGGTGGCCTCTATGTCTGGGCACAGCGTCGCCCCGAGGGAGGCACCGGAGTCGTATGGTTGTTGTACATGAAGGGGTTCCCATAGGTCGACCCTAGTCATTTATTCTCTGATTTGTCAATGTTGCCGAGTGCCGCGCGTCGAGTCACCCATATCCCACCACGAAGGGAGAGATTTCTGTTACTGAACTTCGAGTCTTTCACGACGGCCAGACTTCTAAGTCGACGAACAATAGCGCAGTCAGCAGAACCCGCGCAACCGGCGTCACTGAAAAATATCCACGTTAATCAGATTTATAACCAGCTCATCTGCCAGGGAAAATATCCAGATGGTGAGGGTGTCCCGCAGCTTTAGCACAGCTCAGCATCATTCACCGAGAACATGAGTGATGTGCGCGGGATCAGACGTCCCATTGGTCCATTGGCCGCGGCTAGAGACGCCAAGATTTCTTATCTCGCCGCCGCCTGCACGCTGTACATCAATCACAGGGTTACAGCCACTGGGAAGACCCAGTCATGAGCGCGAAGAACGGTCTGGGGCCTCATACATGTATCTTAACGCGTACTAATGATACGTTTTATTTATTTGATCTTATATCAGTCATAGAATAGGACCGGCACAGGACCGGCGCAGGACCGGCACGCTGACACTGTATCAGGCTTATGCAACATGTGATCACATCTTACAGGGTAATTCAGAGACACTGAAATGTCACAGACATTTTGGTGCTTTCCCGTTCCCCGCACGTCGCGGAATAAAATTCAGCATTCACCGCAGGGTCCCCGAAGTGCAGGGAAAAGCCGCCGAATGCAGCCGAAAATCCACCGCTAAACTGCCACATCAAATGCAAAAACCCCTGAAAAACAAAATATGCATCCAAAAAAAAGCTGACCATCTGCTGCAAAATCGGCAAAAAAAAACCGAACGCGTCTGAAAAAAGCCAAAAATCTGCTGAACACAGCGCTGAGCAGCCGCCAGAAAAAGCTGACGAACGGAGTAAAAAAAAAAAGAAAACTATTGATAGTTTCAGAATTTCAAACGCCGTTTGCAAATAAAACTACTGGACGAAAATGTCTGGAATTTACATATAAGATCTTATGAATGATAATAATAAGGTCTGTTACAGGAAAAATAAAAAACCCTATTTAAAAAAATAATCTGGGAAAAGAAATTTGCCCAAAAAATTTAAAAAAAAAATAGACTTTTTGCTGCAAATTAAAAGAATAAACGTTGAATAAATATTTGATAAAACAGGGGATTTTTTTTACATTGAAGCCTATGGTATTCGCCTGAATAAACCTGCCGAATGAAACCACTGAACATCAGGGCATTTTACTGACATTTCTCTGCTGCTCAATGTGAATAGATTAACCATTGCTTCTCTATGGGGACTTTCACTGCCGCCGAACAGGCACTGTTCAGTCGTTGAACAGGCAAATACTTTCTTGCCCTCTCTTGTGTGCAGAATGTTTATGTAATCTATCTGTCTATTGTATGGTCCATGTGTATCTGTTATCTGCTGATAGGATTGCTCTCTGGAATGTGTTAATTGGAGTAGTTTGTTAATCTGCTTTGTCAGGCAAACACTGCCCCAGTATCTGCTGTCTTTAGATAGTAATCTTGTTTAGCATTGTGATTGCCATTGTCCTGTCTGTCTAGGAATGTTGAGCGAATGTTTATCCATTCTAGGGTCAGGTTTTGTGTATGTAAACAACCTATGTTTGACCGTATAAATATCTGCGCCTGTCCCCAATTAAAATGAGTTCCGTTCTGACCCTGAAAACCTCCAGATCTACAGCCTCCACTTATTTCTGGGGATGCTAGCAGGTTCTGTACATGTCCGCATCCTAAAGCTTTGTCTGAGGACTGGAGAAAGGCGCGAGAGTCTGCTGGGGAAAACATGGGGGTCTGGCAAGGAAGCGGCATTGACAGATGTGACCCGGTCAGGGTATGAGATCTGCCACACTGACATCATCGGTGACCGGCAGGTGGAATATTAAAATCCAACCTGCCTGGCAATGCTTGTGTGGGACAGGGGAAACTCCTCCGCTTCACACAAGAATATCTCCAAAACGGCAAAAGAGAGGGGGGCAGTCAGTGCAGCCAGGGTGTGTGTGTCCCTTTAAATTAAACAGGGCCCTGTATATTTAAACATTACGCCTGGCCATGTTAAAACACTTGCGTTGCGTACGGTTACCGAGGCGCATGAGTTTACTCTTCAAGATAGACAGCTACGAGGGGCTGGAATTGTTACGTACAACGAGCACAAGGTGAAGAAATACAAAAAGCAATCGGCCGCCTCGTCGTGGAAAGTTCAGAACGTGTGTAAAAGGTTATGGATCCGGCCCGACACAAAGAAAGCAGGTGATGTGAATATCAGAGGGAGGCAGAAGAATAAAAGCCTGTAAAGCAGAAGGTGCGGAATGCTCAGTATGCACGGAATGCTCGGAATGCTCAGAATGCTCGGAATGCTCAGAATGCACGGATTGCTCAGAATGCACAGAATGCTCGATATGCAAGAAATGCTCAGAATGCACGGCATGCACGGAATGCTCGGAATGCTCGGTTTGCACGGAATGCTCAGAATGCACGGAATGCACAGTATGCACGGAATGCTCAGTATGCATGGAATGCTCAGAATGCGCGGATTGCTCAGGATGCACAGAATGCTCAGAATGCTCGGAATGCACGGATTGCTCAGAATGCACGGAATGCTCGGAATGCTCGGAATGCACAGAATATTAATGCCATTGCAGATCATTGCCATCGAAAGGTTAATAATTGGTTCCAGTTTACGGCAAACTTCAGAATTCCCATAGAAAAAAATATCTAGAACTTATCAGCCTCCATGCTCGCCTTTATATAAGCAGAGACTACGCTGTAAGGGTCACTCAGGGCGCGCAATCCCTCCGTCATTTTTAAACACCCGGCACTAGAGACGCAGAGGGAGACGGACACATAAAAAAAAGGGTCTAACCTTGGGGGATGTTATAAACAGAAAAAAAAATGATGTCATCAATCTTGGGCGACCGAATGGAATCGCACGTAGCAGCGCACTCACATTAACGAGATTTAACATTTATTAACAAACATATCAAAATACTAGACAATCAACAAACATAAAACCAGGCTAATAAACACTATGAGGGTTATTCTGAGGGCGCTGAACTGGCCCCGAAATTGCACCGAGCAGAGAATTTCCCCCTACGGTGACATTTCGTGTCAGTTTGCCAAATATTGATGAATTGCCAGTGAAATACGGTGCCTGTTCGGCAACAGTGAAATCCCACAGAGAGAAGCATCTTTTCACAGACACCGAACAGCAGAGAAATGTCAGTGAAATGCCCTGCTGTTCAGTGGTTTCATTCGGCAGGTTTATTCAGGAGAATCCCATAGACTTCAATGTTAAAAATATTCCCGTTTTAACTCAATATCTAATAAACTGTTTATTATTTTAATCTGCAGCAAAAAGTCTCTTTAATTATTTATTTTTTTAGGATCTTTTAGGCATTTGTTGGGATTTTTTCAGCAAATTGTTTTTCAGGTTTTTTTTTTTAGATAGTTTTTTCTTTTTTCTATAACAGCCCTTTTTATTATCATTCATTGGATGTTATATGTAAATTCCAGACATTTCCGTTCACTAGTTTTTTTGCAAACAGCGTTTCCCTTTTCACACTTTCAACAAGTGTACTTTTTTTTTTTCACCCCGTTTGTCAACTTGTCGGGTTTTTCCGACGGCTGCTCTGCGCTGTGATCGGCAGCTCGTCTGCTTTTTCCGGCGTGTTCAACGTGGTTTTTGAGGCAGTTTCTGCTGGTTTTCGGTGAGTGTTCGTCGGGTTTGCGGTGGGTTTTCCCTGCACTCCGGGGACCCTGCGGTTGTACTTGAATACACATCAGGGTCGGCGAACTAGAATCGCCCCGAAGTGCAGGGAACGAAAGGTCACCAAAATCTGAACAACCCCATTAGGGTTAGGGTGTAGAGTTAGACTTACGGTTAGGGTTAGATTTAGGGTTTATGCCAATATAAAATGTTTTAAAACACGAAAACCCTCGGATTTGGATCCTCCCTCCGTGTCCCTTTCCATTTCACCCATCGTGCGGCTTTTGATCGATTGGCAGACCCCGGCGTCAAATCTTTATTAAGCATGGCTGCTATTTATACTTCTCCTCCGGCGGGTGCACAAAATCAGAATATCCAGGCGTCTGCACTTTGCCGGGGGAATTCGTGCTATCTGATTATGTGTATGTGTTGGCGAAACGCGCAGACAGAACGAGGCGCCTAATCATTGTGCTAGTTTGGAGAAGCTGCTCCTTATTAAAGAGTTTCGATGAGTAATGACTGTTTGTAGGGAGAACTATATCAAGTGGCAGGAGGAGAGCGGCAAATCTTAAGATTAACATATCCCATCTTATTATCGCCTGAGCATATAGAGAGACGCGGGGTTTAGTTTATCAGTCATCAGCTGCAATCTGCCGGCTTCCTGGGGAACACATTAAGTCTGGCTGTCGGCCTGTCCCTGTCAGGGTTATTCACTAAACTGGGAGATGTCGGGAATTGAATTGACACACTCATAGCACGGTTTAGGCCAAAGGAGCCGAATTACAATAATAATGGAGGTTATTTCTATCAGATTAGGTCCTGCTGTGCAATCCTGTGCGTGTTTGTCTGTCATTATAGTGACACAGTAGCTAGAACCATACTATAAGACGTTATATTCTTAACCCATCCTTGAAGTCAAGGTCTACGTCTTAACGTTGTCACCAAATGTTTTCACCGATTCTATATAGTGGCAACACACATATGTTCTTTAAATAATGACAGGCACAGAGTCTGGTCTTCAAGCTTTAAAGAGACCGGCATGAGGCTTCAATCCATACCGGATCTGTCACAAGACTGAATTCCCATCATGGTGACCCACGTTTGGCCATTCAGAGAGGCATTGGAGAATGATGTGTCATCATCATTTATATCAAGGTAGGCTGTTGGTATCATTGTTGCACCAAGTATTCATCCCCTCATCTTCTCTGCATTCTGGATAAGCAATGGTACCTCCCAATGTGAAGACAGCGGAAGCTTGAATTCCACATTCACCAAAGAAGAGGCACCAGTCTGAGAGAAAAGAGACACAACCATAAAACTGGTCACCTGTCTTCACTTTCCGTTCAATTACTTTGTACGATTCTGTTACGGATGTCTTGGTTGCTTCGAAGAACATGCTTCAAATGAGAAGACACCCACAGGATTTCAATACTGAGGTTGTTGTCTGTCATATATGACACGCTGAAAGAGGAAATAGCAAATTTAGTGTAAAAAAGGGGATTGTAAACCCACCAAATCCTCAGCTATTTCTAGAAGAAAAATCCTCAGCTGGGAAGCTGTATAGCGCGGCGAAACGCGTCCTGGTCATCTGGCCCAGCTATATATTTTTTGTTTTATTTTGTTTTAAGATGTTTTAATAAAAGTCATCAAGTTGTTCAGTCCCTGATGTCCTTGAAGTTATTGGAATCGTGGGAGCCTTCGTGGATTTGACCGATTTAACAAGTCCACAGGTATTCCTACCTAGAACTTGGTCAAAGCTCCAACAAATGTGAGTTGACATCTATTTGAGATACATTTGTATATTCACTGTACAATCTACACAAGAAAGTTTTTTCAGTTTTTATGTTCTCTCCTATGCCCAAATGCTGAGATGAGGAATTGAATTTGAGAGGTGTGGGTTACCCTTGGAATATCCAGAAAAATTCCGTCTACACTTACCCACTCAGAGCCAGTGACATGGCTCTATTCTTGTGAGTGGGATCATCATATATAATTTGTATCGCGTTCATACATTGTGACGTTCTGCACCATTATATGTATTTTTTATTCTATGTACTAATCCATGTGGATGATGAAAATTATGAAAGCCACCTAGATCCTGAAAGCGACTAACATTGCGCTACCAGATAAGTATACACACAATTTTGGTTATTGGTTTGGGGGAACGTAAAGAATGACACTGGAGACCTCCAGAGAAGATAGAAGAGTTTAATAAAAGGTAGGCAACATACTGGTGCCTGTCTTTGATGGTTGAATCCAACTGCTGTCATCCAAATGGCTGACCAGAGCTGAAATGCCAAGGAAGACCCCTGCACAAGAGATTCTGCAACCCTTGACGATTGGAGAGTTTGGGGTAAGACGCCCCATCTCGGCACATTGGCTGCTTTGGATGTAAAACTAAAGGTGCTGTTCGCACGGCTTTCCACTGGTTGACTTGGAATGATGGGAGGAGAAGGCCGTGGTAACAGCACTTATGTTCTCAAAATGCCAACTCGAGCTCTGTGCTGGCTTTGTCAAGAAGCATTGAAGCGGTTAATGCGGTCCGAAAAGGAAATGGACGCGAAACGCACCCGGCGGGACGGCAAATGTAAATTGAATCTATTTGAATAAATGTAATTAAAGACTTCATCGTCTTTAACCATCGAAGTCATCAACGATTAGTTTGCTGGAAATTACATCTTAATGAGGAGACACAAAAGAAGAGGAACTGATTAGAAACAGAAAAGTCCAGAACAATCAACGTCAGAAAGGTCATGGACAAGAACATCCATCTGGGCTGAGGACATCCGATCTGGTGACAGCGCTGCGGCGAATTGATCGGGTAGTGACGCAGAGGAGCGGTGAAACGCGTAATTACAGGTTTTGTCATAAAAACGGGGATTTTACTGCCAACTGGATACCTGGAAACAGACTGAATTCATCCAAAATAACAGGACACACAGGGGGGACACCGGGAGGACACAGGGAGCACACAGTCAGCACACAGGGAGGACACAGGGAGGAAACAGGAAGGACACAGGGAGGAAACAGGGAGGACACAGGGAGCACACAGGGAGGAAACAGGGAGGACACAGGGAGGACACAGGGAAGAAACCGGAAGCACACAGGGAGGAAACAGAAATGACACAGGGAGGACACAGGGAGCACACAGGGAGGACACAGGGAGCACACAGGGAGGACACAGGGAGAAAACCGGGAGCACACAGGGAGGACACAGGGAGGAAGCAGTGGCGGAAGTACCAGGGTCGCAGCGGTCGCAGTTGCGACAGGGCCCTGGCATTCCGCAAGCACTGGAGGGGGGGCCCAGCGCCGCCGCCAGATTCCGGCAAAAAGCGCCGGAATCTGGGAGCAGCGCCGCCGGCTGTTCCCCTCCCTGCAAGCGGCCCGCTGGCTTGCAGCTTGGCCACTCGCGTGGGATGGGAACTAGCTGACCAGCGCACGAGATCTCGCGAGAACTCGGCTGCGCTGGTCAGGTGGTTTCCGGTGAGTGGCCAGGCTGCATGCTTTCAGCGGCCGCTCACCACGGAGAGAGGAGCCTGAGCCTGAGGTGAGCTGGGGGGCCCTATATACCCATAAGAGCTGGGCGCAAATCTATCCATTAGCTGGGGCAATATGTCCATGAGCTGGGGCAGTATATCCATGAGCTGGGGCAGTATATCCATGAGCTGGGGCAGTATATCCATGTGCTGGGGCAGTATATCCATGTGCTGGGGCAATATATCCATGAGCTGGGGCAGTATATCCATGTGCTGGGGCAGTATATCCATGTGCTGGGGCAGTATATCCATGAGCTGGGGCAGTATTTCCATGTGCTGGGGCAGTATATCCATGAGCTGGGGCAGTATATCCATGAGCTGGGGCAGTATATCCATGAGCTGGGGCAGAATATCCATGAGCTGGGGGCAAATATATCCATGAGCTGGGGCAGTATATCCATGAGCTGGGGGTAAATATATCCATGAGCTGCGGCAATATATCCATGAGCTGGGGCATTATATCCATGAGCTGGGGCAGAATATCCATGAGCTGGGGGCAAATATATCCATGAGCTGGGGCAGTATATCCATGAGCTGGGGGTAAATATATCCATGAGCTGCGGCAATATATCCATGAGCTGGGGCATTATATCCATGAGCTGGGGGCAAATATATCCATGAGCTGGGGGCAAATATATCCATGAGCTGGGGCAAAAATATCCATGTGTGAGCTGGGGCAATATATCCATGTGTGGCCTGGGGGCAATATATGTCCATGTGAGCTGGGGGCAATATATATGTCCATGTGAGCTGGGGCAATATATATATCCATGTGAGCTGGGGGCAATATACAGTATATATCCGTGTCAGCTGGGGCAATACTATCTTTTTTATATTGCAGAAAAAAAAAGTAAAAATATAGATTTTTTTGGGGGGGGGGGCCTTCATGGATTCTTGCACTGGGGCCCTCAGGTTTCTAGTTACGCCACTGACCGGGAGCACACAGGGAGGAAACAGGGAGGGCACAGGGAGGAAACAGGGAGGAGACAGGCAGGAAACAGGATGGACACAGGGAGAAAACAGGATGGACACAGGGAGGAAACAGGGAGGACACATGGAGGAAACAGGGAAGACACAGTGAGGACACAGAGAGGAAACAGGGAGAACACAGGGAGGACACAGGGAGGACACAGGGAAGAAACCGGGAGCACACAGGGAGGAAACAGAAATGACACAGGGAGGAAACAAAGAGGAAACAGGGAGGACACAGGGAGGACACAGGGAGCACACATGGAGGAAACAGGGAGGACACAGGGAGGAAACCGGGAGCACACAGGGAGGAAACAGGGAGGACACAGGGAGGAAACAGGATGGGCACAGGGAGGAAACAGGGAGGACACAGGGAGGAAACAGGATGGACACAGGGAGAAAACAGGATGGACACAGGGAGGAAACAGGGAGGACACAGGGAGGAGACAGAGAGGACACAGGGAGGAAACAGGGAGGACACAGAGAGGAAACAGGGAGGAAACAGGGAGGACACAGGGAGGAAACGGAAGACACAGGGAGGACACAGGGAGCAAACAAGGAGGACACAGGGAGGAAACAGGGAGGACACAGGGAGGAACACAGGGAGGACACAGGAAGGACACAGAGGGGAAACAGGGAGAAAACAGGGAGGAAACAGGGAGGACACATGGAGGAAACAGGGAGGACACAGAGAGGAAACAGGGAGAACACAGGGAGGACACAGGGAGCAAACAGGGAGGAAACAGGGAGAACACAGGGAGGACACGGAGGAAATAGGGAGGACACAGGGAGGACACGGAGGAAATAGGGAGGACACAGGGAGGACACAGGACACGGAGAGGACATAGGGAGGACACAGGGAGCCCACAGGGAGGATACAGGTCGGAAAGCTATCTGTGCTTTTTAGAAGGTCCTGTTCAGTGTCCCGCTTGGTCAGGTGTCAGATCCACAGGGATGACTTTTAATCTAATGACGCACAGTATTTTAGGTCTTCAAGGGATTGTCCCCTTTTTTTTGGCACATTTTGGTTGGTTTGTTTTTTCCTCCATACAGTGCTATGTCATGTGATCTTTTTCTAGATATTTCTCTGTAACGTTTGAGACGCGCTAAGGATCACAGGGAGGAGCTGTTTGATTGTCGACTCGTCATTGATATAGAGCGGCGTCTGCGCTTTATTGGATTTTTTCCCCCGCGCTCCTGTTAGCTGGGACTTGGGGGGGGACTCGGGGGGGTTACAGAGACGCACTTGCTCTTTTCCACAGCCGCACGACTTGTAAATGAGAGCTGGATCTAATCTCCCGGTGGTTTTTCCGCAGCGCTTTGCATAGGTCATGATGAGCAAATCGTTTGTCCCGAGCCTCTTGGCCTTTACTAATATGTCTGGGCGGGTGAGGCCGGCGCTGCAGACGAGCCCCCTCGCTGCGCCGCTTGGTATTAATCACCTGTCAGAGCCGCCCGCTCCTCTCTTTTTCCTGATTACTGCACTGTCTCTTTTGTCGTTTCGCCGGGTTATCCGGAACGTCCCATCATTCCGGCTCCGGTAACTGTAATTCCCACGCGGCTTTATCGCCCTCCAAAAGCTGCTCAAAGTTCTCTCATTTTCTCAAAATACCCGCAAATTCCTATTTCTGGAATCTATTATTTCCTCGCAAACCCAATGAGACAATAACCGCGTCTCCCGCGAGGCTTCGCCGCATCCCAGGGGGCTTTCGCAGTTTCCTGATAAGCTCTGCGGTGCAGGTGGGGGTCATCCTCTAAACTGGAATTTCTTTTTAATATTTCTTAAAATACCATTTTTTTTTACAAATTTTATTTTTCTTAATGTTTTTTAAAAGACCTCTTCGTATTTTTAAAAAACCTTTTTATTTCTTCACCAGATATTTTAATTATTTTTTAAAATACTTTTTTTACTATTTCTTAAAATACCACAATTTTTCTTAATGTTTTTTAAAAAAAACTTTTTATTTCTTCACCAAATATTTAAATTATTTTTTAAAATACTTTTTTTTTACTATTTTTCTTAATGTTTTTTTAAAAAAACTTTTTATTTCTTCACCAGATATTTAAATTATTTTTTAAAATACTTTTTTTTACTATTTCTTAAAATACCACAATTGTTTTTACAAATTTTATTTTTCTTAATGTTTTTTTAAAAACCTTTTTATTTCTTCACCAGATATTTTAATTATTTTTTAAAATACTTTTTTTTACTATTTCTTAAAATACCACAATTTTTCTTAATGTTTTTTTAAAAAAACTTTTTATTTTTTCCCTAGATATTTAAATTATTTTTTAAAATACTTTTTTTTACTATTTCTTAAAATATCACAATTTTTCTTAATGTTTTTTAAAAAAAACTTTTTATTTCTTCACCAGATATTTAAATTATTTTTTTAAAATACTTTTTTTTTACTATTTCTTAAAATACCACAATTTTTTTTACAAATTTTATTTTTCTTAATGTTTTTTTAAAAAAACTTTTTATTTCTTCACCAGATATTTTAATTATTTTTTAAAATACTTTTTTTTACTATTTCTTAAAATACCACAATTTTTTTTACAAATTTTATTTTTCTTAATGTTTTTTTAAAAACCTTTTTATTTCTTCACCAGATATTTTAATTATTTTTTAAAATACTTTTTTTTACTATTTCTTAAAATACCACAATTTTTCTTAATGTTTTTTTAAAAAAACTTTTTATTTTTTCCCTAGATATTTAAATTATTTTTTAAAATACTTTTTTTTACTATTTCTTAAAATATCACAATTTTTCTTAATGTTTTTTAAAAAAAACTTTTTATTTCTTCACCAGATATTTAAATTATTTTTTTAAAATACTTTTTTTTTACTATTTCTTAAAATACCACAATTTTTTTTACAAATTTTATTTTTCTTAATGTTTTTTTAAAAAAACTTTTTATTTCTTCACCAGATATTTTTAATTATTTTTTAAAATACTTTTTTTTACTATTTCTTAAAATACCACAATTTTTTTTACAAATTTTATTTTTCTTAATGTTTTTTTAAATGACCTTTTTATTTCTTCACCAGATATTTTAATAATTTTTTAAAATCCTTTTTTTTACTATTTTTTTAACAGACCTTTTTATTATTATTTTTAAGGGATTTTTAAAAAATATTTAGGCATGTTTTTAAATATTTTTAAAAAAACCTTTTTTTACTATTTTTTTTAACAAACCTTTTTATTATTTTTAAGTTTTTTTAACATTTAGACACATTTTTATTATTTAACCTCCTACTATTAGGAGAATAGGAGACATTATAATATTTTTTTATTTCAGTTCGGTGTAATTGGCCAAATCTGCGCCTTTTGGCACTTTTTGCTCCCGTCCAATAACTGCTTCGGCAACTCCATTTTCATCGCAATAAGGTGAACATTAAGCGAATTGTGAATGCAACGAAAAATGAGATCTCTGAATTGAGCCAAAATGCACCGAAATTGAACTGAATTTCTGTGCTGCGTGAATTAAATACTCAATTTCGGTGCTTAATCTTTCGGGAGGGGGGGTATAATAAATTTATATATTTTAATGTAATAAATGTAACACATATTTTTTAATTTTTGTTTATGTAGATTTATTTTTTATTTTTTAATGTGACTTTTTCGATTTTTTTTTAAAGGCTTTTTAAGTATTTTTTAAAAGGATCTATTTTAGTATATACAGATATATTCATAAAGCAACGAAATGTCATTTCGGTGCTCTCCCGTTCAATTCGCCGTACCTGCGGTGAATTTAGTATTCACCACAAGGTCCCTGAAGTGCAGGGAATGAGCTGCCGAACGCATCTGAAAAACCTCCGCAAAACCACTGATTCGATCGGAAAAAACATCGCAAAACCGCTGAATCGATCCAAAAAACGCTGAAAAACACTGAATCGATACAAAAAAAGCCGATGACCTGCCAGTGTGCCGGCCAGCTGCCGGAAAAAGCCGACAAGCCCCGAACGGGGTTAAAAAAGAAAAAAAAAAACAGTGCAACTCTTAAAAGGTGTTTGCAAAAAAACTATTGCATGAAAATGTCTGGAATTAACATATAAGGTCCTATGAATAATAATAAAGGTAATAAATAAATAAATAAAAAAATTGGAAGAAAACATTTTGCAAAAAAAAATCAAAAAAAATGCCTAATAAAAATACAATGTTTTAGAGTGTTACAAACTCTTTCATTACCGGTAGGTGAAATCAAATTTTTTCAATTCTTAAAGAGTGACTTTTTAATTTTTGTACAGTCCTGTTGCTAAACAGGTCACCATTAACTTCTTTCCACTGACCCTGCAGGTGTTTGTCTTTTAATAAAAGAGAGCAATTCAAATTTTTCCAAAATAGCAAAATTGGGAAAAGTCTCCAAAGCAGGTATTATTATTTTCTATAGTTTGTTTTGTTTTTTTGACTCTTTTAACCCCCTCACTACCAAGTGATTATTCATAAAATCATTGTCAGAGACCAGTGGTTTTTTCTTGTAAAATCATTTTTAATTAATTATACATTAATAAATAGCTATTACTGTAAATTACCTATTTGGCCACTAGATGGCGCAATCTATTGTCAAACTCAGTTACAGAGGTTTGAGCTGGGCATTATGCCCACAGGGCTAAAACTTTGGGGGCACCTTCTGCAACCCAAAAGAAAACGAAATTCCTTTGCTTTTGGGCTGCAGATCAGCAGATCGAGATATCTCGATATCAAGAGCACCAGATGGTCCCTTTGAAGCCCGAGATATCTCGATCTCGGTAGTGAAGGGGTTAAACAGGCAAATCCCATAGGTTTTAATGGGATATCTTTTTTATTTAAATCGTTTTAAAAGTCATTTATTGATTTTATTTTTTGCAAAAAGCCCTTTATTTTTTAATATCTCGATCTCGGTAGTGAAGGGGTCAACGGGTTTATTCATAGAGATTTGAACAACAACAGGTTTAAAAAGGCGAATCCCATAGGTTTCAATGTAAAAAAAAAAATTCAAGTTTTTATTATTTTTTTATTCAACCATTTATTTTCATTTGCAGCAAAAAATAATTTTATTCATTTATTTTTAAAAAAATTTTAAGGCATTTTTTCTGGATTTTTTCGGCGCAATTTTTGATTCAGATTTTTTTTAAATGTTCTTTTTTAAAAAGATTAAAATTCTGTAACAGACCTTTTTTATTCTTTTCATGCATTTTTAGTGTATTAAATGCCTTTATAAAATTATTATTATTATAAAAAAAAATTTACCCCTGTTCGGCGGCTGATTGGCTGTTTTTAATGGTGTTCGGCTGGTTTATCGGCAGATCCCTTACTTCGAGGACCCGCAGAGTCGGCGAATTGAACTAGAGGGCACCGAAATTTTGGTACTCTCTGAATAAGCCATTTAGCCTTTCCTCAAACCTTCCAGAACTCGTCGCGTGTATTTATCTGCTCTCAGACGCGACGCTGAATATATATTAAAATAAAAACAACATCAGGCTCCAAATCTGCAGGATATGTATCTGATCAATTTATGTGCTAATTGCCTTATTAAGATGCTGAAATTACAATCTGCGCCCGGCGCCTCCGCCGCTCTAATGTACATTTCAATGCCGCAATGTTTATCGGGATCATTTTAATGTGGTGTGTAAAATACGGCATAAATAGGAGGATTTTGCGAATACGGGCGTAATTACTGTATGAATATTCCAGCTTCGTTTAATCTGTAAAAGACAACGTTTAAAAAAGGCGACACGTTTATGTGACTGCCGGCTTCAGGTTAACCTTTCACTCACCAGGCAGGTAAGATGTGTCTTTTACAACTCGCTGAGAAAAAACCATAAAGGGGTTATTCAGCGAGCAGTGAAATAAATTCCCCCGACCCTGCGGTGAATTCAGCATTCACCGTAGGGTTCCCAAAGTGCAGGGAAAAACCGCTGACCGCATTCACAAATTCACCGCAAAACCGCCGCATCAAACGGAAAAACCGCTGCAAAACCGCTAAAAAACGGCCGACTGCATCCGCAAATTCACCGCAAAACCGCCGCTAAAAAACCGCCGACCGCATCCGCAAATTCACCACAAAACCGCCGCATCAAATGGAAAAACCGCTGCAAAACCGGAAAAAAACCGCCGACCACATCCGCAAATTCACTGCAAAACCGTCGCATCAAATGGAAAAACCGCCGTAAAACCGCAAAAAAACCGCCGACCACATCCGCAAATTCACCGCAAAACCGCCGCATCAAATGGAAAAACCGCCGCAAAACTGCTAAAAAAAACGCCGACCGCATCCGCAGATTCACCGCAAAACCGCTGCATCAAACGGAAAAAACGCTGGAAAACCGCTAAAAAACCGCCGACCGCATCCGCAAATCCGACGCAAAACTGCTGCATCGAATGGAAAAACGCGTAATATAATCGATATAAAATGCATATTTTTGGATATTCAGACGATTCTCCCCTTTGCTTCATTGGGGATTTGAGCCTCCAGACTGGGATTTGCTCATTTCTCGACATTCTGACATTCCACGATGCTCCGAGCAGAAAGTTACACTCGAATCGCTCTCCACGGGACCCAAACTGATATTGTTTCAGCTCTGCGTTAAACTTTGCCTTCAAGGAGTGATGCGGGGATATTAGTAGCCGAGCTTGTGGCCAGTCAGCTGTTACATGACACCGGAGTGTTTGGGGAGCGCAGATACTGGTTTATCACTTCCATTAATCCTTTTTTGTTGCAGTAATTCCATGTGAATACGTTTCCCTGAATAATGGACGCACGGCGGGTTAAGACTGCAATGCAGCTTCAGCTTCCTCCGAGCTGGACGGCAACATCACCATCATCACCAGCTCCGAGATTGATGAAATAATGTCCAGGACATTTACTGAACAGGTGCAGATAGAAACGTTCAGCTCAGAAGAGGAGAAAAAGGGGACGAGACAAAGTAACAATACATTAAAAACCAGTTTATCTAATATATATATATATATGTGACGTTATGGCCACCACTTTTATTGTTGGTGACAATATTGTGTGTATATATGTATGTAGTGTGTGACTTTTACCCCTGGCGAGGCCCGAACCAGGATCGGCCTGTGCTTATGCCCGCAGACCCCGCCCTGCTTTTCCACCTGAGCGCTCCAGCTGCCCTTCACCCTACATTGGCGCTTTTGTGAGGATCTGCCCACCAGAGTGGGAGCCTGACTTGGGGTGATTCTTGGGAGGAAGCTCATTCGGGAACCCCAGCAACCGACCTCAGTTCCTCACTTGAGGAACACAGCTGCTCTAATGCAGCTACATCCTGGGTACACCCAACCTGCCGCGGGACTGTCACATCCCACCCTGTCTACATTGCTCAGCGGCTGCCAATGCCTTCCACGCTGCTTGTTGGCCGAGTGAAGAAATGGAGGGTCACGATCATGTGATGCAACCATGGGTGGGGCGTAATGACGCGGCGCCCGCCAGGCTTGAAACCAGTCGCCTAAACTAAGCTCATTGCCCTGACGTGGTTTTCACTCCTCTCAGTGCTGTGTAATTTTATTTACTGTTTTGTGTCCTGACTTGTCTTGTGTGACTTTCCTCCCAGCTCTTAACCCCTGCCATTCCTTAGACTACCCAATTTGGCATATGACCTCTGGCACTTGGCTGACTAGCTACTCTGGCGATAAGACCCCTGGCATTTCTGATAACCCGCTCTGGTAAACGACCTAACCTGCTCTGGTATATGACCCCCTGGCATCTCTGATAACGCGCTCTGGTAAATGACCCTTGGCATCTCTGATAACGTGCTCTGGTAAATGACCCCTGGCATTCCTGATAACCCGCTCTGGTATACGACCCCTGGCATTGCTTCTGACATTCCGTTTCGTGTTAACCCCTGGTCATTGTGTGTATCTGTGTGTGAAGACAGGTGGGTATAATAAGATGGGGCGATGAAACCGTGCTGAGGGCCACCAAAAAAATGTTCTCGCCTAGGGTCACTCATGTGGTAGAGCTGGCCCGGACTCTCGACCCCCTCCACCCCCTCTACTTCCGCCCTCCAGTCTTAGCTCCTCATCCTGATCGCAAAAGTGTTAAAACATTTGATGGATAGCGTTGAAGTTCGGTGATTACACTTCACTCGTCACAGACAAATCAAAAGCCCCATTAATTTATCTCCTTCTAAAGGCTTCGTTTCGAATGAGTCTTGATTGGAGAGCCTGTCAGCGTCGAGACCGCTCGCTCCATGGTGGATGAAGCCACGGATTGCTCTTAGCTAGATTTATTTTAATATAAAAAAAACAGAAATAAATTGTATCCTTTGATTAAAGGGATATTTTATTAAAAGTCGAGTATCACTTTTTCTGCCCTTAAATAACTGGGAAGATCCTGCTGAAGCCTCTGCTCGATTTATTTTTTTCTATTTTGGTGAATTTACTCTTTTTTTCCCCCTCGCCGCACGCTGCTCCTCCTCTTCCTTTCAGGGTCTCCTGAACCTGAGCCCCTGTAGCTTTTCTGCAGAGTTTGTGCTCCTCTGTAACTTGCATAGTGTAAGAACCGCAAATTGCGCAGCGCTACGTGACTCGCACACTTCACGTGCACAAGTTCCATAGCGCCTGTGCATAGCGGTGGATCGGAGCTGCACGCGAATGCACAGAACAATGGATCGGAGCTGCATGCGCATGCACAGATCAGATCCATCGCTGCCTCTCTGAGAACGCTCGCTACAGCGATTGCTCTCAGAGGGTGACGTCACCCGCTCTCTGTGTGTGACATCACTAGTGACCGATCTGGTGACCGGCAGCCGGGAAATTCAAAATACTGGCTGCTGGTGACGCTGAGTGGGGTGGAGGAAACTCCTCTGCTTCACCCAGTTTTATCTCAAGATTGGGGACCTGGGAGGGGGGAGGGACGCTCCTCACATCCTGACCACTTTAAAACACCAATGTGGTCAGGATGTCCCTTTAACCCTTTCGCCGCGGATGATATGTGGGGGATGTCCTCAGGTCGGCACACTGTGTGCAGAGGATGTCCCCCAAATGTCATGGGGTCTCCACAGCGAAAGCAGAGACACTATGTGCCCGGGACAGAGTCCCCTTTATACCTCCTCTCGGTGTACGGTGTACTGACGTCAACGCAATGAGCGAGATAATGTCTGTTTCAGGCGCCTCCCTGGCAGAGACGGGAGAATGCCTGAAAGGGGGGGCAGCCCGATCGGTAAGGAGTAGAAAAAAAAAGAGGCATCGCAGGAAAGGTCACAGTCTAATTTCCCTTTGAAAATCCCTATGGTGGAGACAGGGGTTCCTTTGGATTGGTGGCAGATAGAGGGTCATGTTTGGTATCATTGGCAAGGCTAAAGCGTGGCCTTTCCAATGATACAAATGACCAGGTTAAGTGTAGACAAAAATGCATTTTTCCTGTTTTTTTAATTTATTAATGCAGCATTATTGTTCACTGTTTAATTATAATGTGAACAATGATGCTGCACTAACGAAAAATTTAGTTTTTTCAGTTTTAGCTTAAATCACATATTTGCTCAGAAAAATACAGAAGCAGGTCCCCATTTCAAATTTTTTTTAGCAAGCGCACCCAATGGAAGAGCAGAGCACCTCTCCAGTAAGTGTCTTTGGGCAAGACACCTAACGGTACATACTCGCCACCCAGGACATACTTGAAAACGACAGAAATCTCAATGTATCCTTCCTGGTAAAATCCTTTCACAAAAAAAATAATATATATGTATATATAACTGCAAAGGATTGGATGATATAATGGAAAAAATATTTTTTTACACGCTGTAGATGATTAAAATTTGAATGGAAATTCACATTTGTTTTTTAAAAATTTTTTGTAATAGCATTCTGACAGCACATGACATATAGATATTATAATGATATAGTATGAATCTGCTGAAAAAAAGAATAAATTAAAAAAATAAAAACTTGTTTTTTTTCTTTGAAAAAAATCGTCTGGGTCGTATAATAAAACGTGACTTCAAATCGAGTTTAAACATGATGAGAAAAAAATGGTAAAAACGAGCTCAGCGCACAGGGAAGAAATGGCTTAGCATTGAAAGTGTTAGGTTGCATAATGCCGGTGTAATTAACCCTCTCCCTGCTGCCAGCCAATATGAAGCGGGAAACTTCGAGTCCTTGGCAAAACTTTGCTTTATGATAGAGATATATATATTTTTTTTGGAGTAAGAAGAGTAAAAATAAATAAAACAAGAAGGAAAACCGGATTCTCAAACCACCCGGGTGGCAGCGGAGCGTCTTTGGAAGTAATGAAATATTATCTGCAAAGCGCAGGTAATAAAAGAACAAATGTAGCAGGAAACGCCGGGCAGCCCATTTTCTGCACTATTGGACAGATAGGATTTGTCATGGCTGAGACTATACGGGGACCCAGGGACACTCTGTATGTGAAATGCGAGAGCGTTGCCGGATATTATTTTTTTTTAGCAATTTTTTTTTTCATATAAATTTAAATTTATGTATTTTTTTTTTTATATATATATTTTTCTCCAAGACAAAACCAGCTTTTATTGCAGAATATTAAAGAGGTATGTGTCTGCTGGGAATTATTTTGGAAACTTAACTTTAGCAAAGCACCTCGGCGGTATTCAGCTGCTTAACCCCTTCGCTACCAAGTGATTTCACAAAAATCCACCGTCAGGAACCAGTGGTTCTTTGAAAATCATTTTTTTAATTATAGAGTAATTAAATATTTGGGAATATTCCCTTTGTATTCCTTACTGTAATAACCTATTGGAAGGGAGATGTCGCCATCCGCTGGCCAAAAGGAGTCACTGCAGTTAGAACATCAGCTCGTGGCTGGCTCTGTGCATCGGCTGGGGAAAGCCTGATAAAGGACACCCGATAAGCTGATCTTAAAATGTTTTAGCACCTTGGGCATTATGTCCACATAGCTAAAAATTTGCATATGGGCTCCCGAAGGAACCCCCAAACGAAATTTGTTTTCTTCTGTCTTGCACAGCTGCAGATTGAGATAACACTATGTTGGGCACCTGATGAAGACCTGGATTATCTCAATCTCGGGAGTGAAGGGGTTAAATAATTTTGCAGATCCCGCTGACAACATCTGTCTAAGTTTATATATATATTTTTCTCGTTTTGGGTGATTTTACTCATATTTTTTCCCTTGACGCGCTGCTCCTCCTCTTCGGCCCAGGGTCTCCCATACCCAGAGGTCCCTGAAGCTTTTCTGCGCAGTTTGTGCTCCTATACAACTTGCGTAGCGTAGGAGTCGCAAATTGCACAGCGCTACGGGACTCGCACGCTTTACATACACAAGTTCCATAGCGCCTGCGCAGCTGCAGAGTGATGGATCAGAGCTGCTCGCGCATGCACAGATCTGATCCATCGCTGCCTCTCTGAGAACGCTCGCTACAGCGATTGTTGTCAGAGGGTGACGTCACCCGCTATATGTGTGTGACATCACTAGTGGCCGATCTGGTGACCTGCTGCTGGGAAATTTAAAAAATCTCAGATGTTGGTGGAGGAAACTCCTCCGCTTCACCCCTCGATTTCAACAGATCGGGGGAGCTGGGGCGGGGTCACTCTTCACATCCTGACCACTTTAAAGTCCCTTTACATTTTAGGAATTTGTTGCAGTAAACATCCCTTTCAAGAGACTTGGGTTTAGCTTTATATTATCATTGTGGTGTTCTGGGTCCCTGGCGCCCCCTCTGGCTTACATGAACTTTGCATAGATGGTCTGGCCCTTCGTTTCCTTCTTGGATTTTCCAGCCCTGGAAGCTCACCTGGACTCATTTTGTTCATTGTGAACTCTGTATATAAGGAGGCATCGCCCAAAGAAGGGTGCTGCCTCATTTTGATCCATGTTCTCAGTTTGATCCATGTTCTCAGTTTGTTCTGTATCCTCATTGTGATCTAGCCTCATTCTGATTTGGATCCTGATTCTGCTTCCGTTTACTCAGCTCATGTATTCATTTTGATGTCTGTCTTGCTTAGGTGCTATTTTGCTTTTGGATATCCTGTCTGTCTTCAGGTTACTTCTGTGTCAGGTATAGTCTTGCAATTCCCCTGCTTAGTTCTGTTTTATTACTGTCTGCTTATTGTTACCCAGGTCCTTGGTTATTTATCTGTTCGTGTTAATCTGGTTTAGTGATTTCTGCTCTTTAGTTCAGGTATCTCTGTCTCCCTTTGTATGTATCTTGCATTGCTTTTGTGTCTTAGTATTTTGGTTTATTTTTCTGTTTTGCTAATAGTTCTCAGGTCTTTATGTTCATGTGTATTTAGTTCTGTATCCTTGCTGTTTATTTAGTCTGGTTTTATAATAAATTCCTTGTTTTACTGTTATACTTATCTCGGTTCATGTCTGATCACTGCACATTAAGCTCACACCCTTTCTGCACCATGTCAGGCCAGGTCCACTGTAACAATCATGATGTAGTGTATGCACCTGCCCCGCAAACACACCTTCATAAACTTACTACACTGTATAACTCATGGGAAAATGTGGCAGAGTTGGCGCTTCAGATGCTCTAGTGGTGAAATATTTGTAGGATCTTGCTTCTGGGGTCTTCTGTAGCCCTTAAAAGCAGAAATCATATATGGCGTAGCACAGTTTGAAATAAAAGTGCAACTATACCATAATTTATGCTACTCACATTTACTGGTGTCTCAAATTTGAAGGCAGCCAGTGATATTATCTAAGTGCACCAGATCACCTATCAGCCTCAGCCACCTCCTAGGTCGATGTGAAACAGCCAGGACCCAAATAGGATAAAAACATGGTGGTTTTATTAAAACTTAATAATAAAATTATAAAATGGAGATTACCAGTAAACCAATACGCGTTTCGACTAAATGTCTTCATCAGTTGGTGTGTCTTTAGAGATACATCCACAGAGACACAGACACCTTACAAGCTGCCAATTTCTTATACCTTTTATTGATTTTATGCTATATTTTATGTCTGATTTTATGTCGGTTTTTACTTGCCTGAATTGAAGTTTAAACGTACAATACCTCTCCAACACCACACTTTGGTGGCGCCAAAGGGTACAGATTTACTTTTTCTCTATAATTCATTCTGCCGCTTTGTGCTACAATGTAACTACGTTACTCAGCACTGTGATATGTTAAAAGAGCTAAACTGGCCGTCGCTGGAATCCAGACGCACCCTTCACCTTTCCAACCTGGTGTTTAAGAGCTTTTCTGGGAAGCTACCACCCTACCTCAATAGACTGCTTCCCCCAGCAGTTCCCTCATCCTATAACCTCCTATCCAGGACCAACACCTTACTTACAATACCACAATACAAAATGAAAGGGGCGCGATCCTCATTTTCCTACAGAGCACCGCAGTTATGGAATAACCTCCCAGACACCATCAAATCTTCCCCCAGTCTAAAGTCCCTTAAGAGCTCCCTATTAACATACCTCAATACAGAATGCACCTGTAAACATGTAACATAGTGACTATATACAGAAAGCACCTGTAAACATGTAGCACAGTGACTATATACAGAATGCACCTGTAAACATGTAACACAGTGACTATATACAGAATGCACCTGTAAACATGTAACATATTGACTATATACAGATTGCACCTGTAAACATGTAACACAGTAACTATATACAGAATGCACCTGTAAACATGTAACATTGTGACTATATACAGAATGCACCTGTAAACATGTAAAACAGTGACTATATACAGAATGCACCTGTAAACATGTAACATAGTGATTATATACAGAATGCGCCTGTAAAAATGTAACAGTGACTATATACAGAATGCACCTGTAAACATGTAACACAGTGACTATATACAGAATGCACCTGTAAACATGTACCATAGTGACTATATACAGAATGCACCTGTAAACATGTAACACAGTGACTATATACAGAATGCACCTGTAAACATGTAACATAGGGACTATATACAGAATGCACCTGTAACATGTAACACAGTGACTATATACAGAATGCACCTGTAAACATGTAACATAGTGACTAATATACAGAATGCACCTGTAAACATGTAACATAGTTACTATATACAGAATGCGCCTGTAAACATGTAACACAGTGACTATATACAGAATGCACCTGTAAACATGTAACACAGTGACTATATACAAAATGCGCCTGTAAACATGTAACAGTGACTATATACAGAATGCACCTGTAAACATGTAACACAGTGACTATATACAGAATGCACCTGTAAACATGTAACACAGTGACTATATACAGAATGCACCTATAAACATGTAACACAGTGACTATATACAGAATGCACCTGTAAACATGTAACACAGTGACTATATACAGAATGCGCCTGTAAACATGTAACACAGTGACTATATACAGAATGCGCCTGTAAACATGTAACATAGTGACTATATACAGAATGCACCTGTAAACATGTAACACAGTGACTATATACAGAATGCACCTGTAAACATGTAACACAGTGACTATATACAGAATGCACCTGTAAACATGTAACACAGTGACTATATACAGAATGCACCTGTAAACATGTAACACAGTGACTATATACAGAATGCGCCTGTAAACATGTAACACAGTGACTATATACAGAATGCACCTGTAAACATGTAACACAGTGACTATATACAGAATGCACCTGTAAACATGTAACATAGTGACTATATACAGAATGCGCCTGTAAACATGTAACACAGTGACTATATACAGAATGCACCTGTAAACATGTACCATAGTGACTATATACAGAATGCACCTGTAAACATGTAACACAGTGACTATATACAGAATGCACCTGTAAACATGTAACATAGTGACTATATACAGAATGCACCTGTAAACATGTAACAGAGTGACTATATACAGAATGCACCTGTAAACATGTAACATAGTGACTATATACAGAATGCACCTGTAAACATGTAACATAGTTACTATATACAGAATGCACCTGTAAACATGTAACACAGTGACTATATACAGAATGCACCTGTAAACATGTAACACAGTGACTATATACAAAATGCGCCTGTAAACATGTAACACAGTGACTATATACAGAATGCGCCTGTAAACATGTAACACAGTGACTATATACAGAATGCACCTGTAAACATGTAACACAGTGACTATATACAGAATGCGCCTGTAAACATGTAACACAGTGACTATATACAGAATGCACCTGTAAACATGTAACACAGTGACTATATACAGAATGCACCTGTAAACATGTAACACAGTGACTATATACAGAATGCACCTGTAAACATGTAACATAGTGACTATATACAGAATGCACCTGTAAACATGTAACATAGTGACTATATACAGAATGCACCTGTAAACATGTAACACAGTGACTATATACAGAATGCACCTATAAACATGTAACACAGTGACTATATACAGAATGCACCTGTAAACATGTAACACAGTGACTATATACAGAATGCACCTGTAAACATGTAACACAGTGACTATTTCCTACGTATTTATTTTCTGTTAATCTTTATATTAGTGATTTTAATATTTAGCATTTTATTACTTTGTATTTCTGTAACAATTCAATGTTTCTTGAACCCAGGACTAACTGAAAACTAGAGAAATCTCAATGTATCCGTCCTGCTAAAATACTTTATAAATAAATAAATGTCGAGAACCATCTAGCGCCTCAGTGTTAAACTCAACAGCGATTCTTAAAGCCAAGGGGAGCGCCCAAAACCAATGATTAATCTCTGACGGGAAGGGTCGGCTCTTTGCAATCCAGACGACATTAGTCATGGAGAAAGCAGCCCGTGTCAAGCAAAGAGGATTAAGGGCAAGAGAAAGGAAGTATATCATCATCTTATAATGGGAAGGAGCAGAAGAGTTTAATCAACCGTTCAATATGGTCTCCATTGATCATCAGGAAATGTTTCACCCAGTCATGGACACTGGTGGGAACACTACGAGCTCTGCGATGTCAAGGGAAGACTTTGCGATGTTCAATCAGGAAGACGACTACTATATCTTCTGCCGTGACATGACTTAGAGCCAAGGGATGAGCAACCCATAAAACAGAGGGGCTTTTTTCTCCAGTCCAGTAGAAGATGGACACATGGACTTGTTGGAAATCGATGGAACAGTTTGTTTGCCTGGACATGTCCACACAAAATACACTCATCACCCAAGAGATAATTTAACGCTAGGAATGCCCATGGGTCTCATCCTCAGACACAATATGTCAATATTGATCTTGTGGCCGTAAGATCTATGCGTAAGGAACGACTTCTCCATGTTGCCCATAACCCACTGAACACCCATTAGAATCAGAAAGGCGTTTCAGAGGGAACAGTGTCCTCCATTAAGGATTACTTAATAACCCAAACACACAAGAAAGGATAAAAAATGGCGCCGTATAAGCCAAAATTGTGAATTTTGCCACAAGACCCCATGTACAATCACTTGTTTTTATACATCACAAATTCGATCGATGTGATACATCAGGGTGCTCGCACATACAGTGGTGGATACAAAGCACTTCCCACTTCCTTTGTCCTGGTGTGTCCGAAAATAAAATATACGGGCACCAATCGCGCAGCATACCAGCCTGGTTTTGTTCTTGGTTCCCTTAGAAACCCTCCACAGAAACCCCTCTCCATAAAAAATATCAATGGTGGGATCCAATCGTAATAAGGGGGACAAATTGAACGCTATCGCCATCGAACGTGATATTTAAAACACATAAATAAAATATGGTAATGCCATAATAAATACAAAAGCTGTGGTAATTACTGCCCACAAAAAAATTGAAACCAGCCGAGTCCAGCACAACGCGTTTTGACTTATGTCTTTGTCCAGGTGCAGCCCTGCGGTAGAAAAATACATAATTGCAATTTTAGATAGGCTTGTGCACCGATTTTTTTTTCGGTTCGATTTTTCGGATTTTTAAACTTTTCGATTCGGCTCGTTTCGACTGATTTCTTTTTCGATTCGGTTCGGCTCGATTCGTTTTTCGTGTAAAAATTTTTTTCGGAATATCGACCATTTTTCGTATTTTCGTGTCACTTAGCTCGTTTTTTGTATCGACTTTTCGTAATTTCGGAAATTTTCATTTTTTCGGAACGTCTGTTCTCCTCGTTTCAAAGCAATAAATTTCGATTTGACACATTTCAAGTCCATTCGAAAATACCGAAAATATTTCGTTTCGGCTCGGAAAACTTTTCGGATCTGCCATTTTCGGATCTAAAAATTTTCGGAAATTCGGCCGCATCCGAATACACGAATCGGGAAATTTCGTGAAAATTCCGAAATTCCGAAACCCGAAACGCACATCCCTAATTTTAGATGGTGTGATAGGGTGAAGGGAATGATTTGCGACAGCGTGTACATTCTCCCCTGGTTCGTGGGGAGGGTTGGGATGTCTAAGCCCAGGAGGGCAATGAGTGCTTTTAAGTTGATCGTGGCTGCAAAGTTTTCTCCACCTGTTTATTATCAGGCCCTTAAATGTTTCCAGGGTGGAAGGAAGTGGAGACAAACAGAGAGAGAGAGCGAGGTAAAGCTCTGAGGCTGACAGCTGCAACATAAAGTTTGGCAAAGGTTTCATTCTTATTAGTTTTCACCAAAGATAGAGAGGGACATATTTGTTTTAGTTAGAGCTCGGGCGAGCTAGGTTCTATTTTCTGACATATTTTATTTGCTTAATATTGTAGAATAAACTGTGCGATTGAGGAAGAGACTGTGGTGTGATTCGCCCTAGAGGACCGGGCTATTGTGCCCTGTGACGTGTTGGATCACAATGGAGAAACAACGATTTTCCCAGTTGTCATTATCGGAGTCAGGGCCGGCGCATCCATTAGGCCTGTTAGGCAGTTGCCTAGGGCACCATTAGGAAGGGGGAGCCGAACTGAGCTAATGTAACTGTGGGCACTATGGCAGAAATTACGTTCTACTGTGCAGCAAGGTAAAGCTCTGAGGCTGACAGCTGGAACACAAAGTTTGGCAAAGGTTTAATTTTTGTTATATGTCCATCTCTATCTTTTGTGAAATCTATGTGTAAGTTAGAGCTCGGGCCAGCCAGGTTTTATTTTCTGTTATATTTTGTTTGCTGAATATTGCAGAATAAACTGTGCGAATAAATTGTTACGAGAATATTTGGTGTGGAAAAACTTGGGAGTGGGGAGGGGCAAACTATATTTTGCCTAGGGTGGAAGAAATCCTTGCACCGGTCCTGAGCGGAGTTTATCTTTAACCCCTTCACTCCCAAAATCAAGATAACTCAGGTTTTCAAAGACACCATCAGATGCCCAATATCTTGATCTGCAGCTTTGCAGGACAAAACCAAATGAGTTTCATTTGCTGCAAAAAAATATGTTTGCTCTTGGACTGCAGGAGGTGCCCCTAAAGTTTTATCCACGTGGGCATAATGTCCAAGGTGCTGAAACTGTTTAAAAGTGGCTTATTGAATGTCCTTTAACAGACGATCCCGTCGATGCACGGAGGCCACGGCTGCAGTTCTAACTGCAGTAACTCCTTTCGACCAGCAGATGGTGACATCTCCCTGCAAATAATTTATTACACGAAGGAATACACTGTAAATATTCCCAAATATCTCTTATTTTATGTAACAGATCTCCGTACCCTTACTGGTTCACATCTTGTAATGCTGTTCCCTTGCTGGACCCCCGTTCTCCCACCAGCAGTCTTTTGTGCCTTTCTCCAGCACTTAGCCGAGGCTTAAGGGCGGGTACACTGAGCGCACAGTGATAGTATTCTCCAAAAATGAGGCAGCACGCAGATCTTGGGGCTAGAACAGTCACACAGCAACAGAGCCGTTAATGAATAATGTATACAGTGCCAGGCAGGGCCTGCAGGCCAATGGAATATGACACACTGGCATTTTACTGTGATACATCAGGAATCCCTCTCCTGGCATATTGCTGTGCTACATCAGGAATCCCTCCCTGGCATCTGGGATAGGTAATGGAATTAACTTTGGACACCAAGACTCATGCGCAACATTCCAACAAATCAGAACAATAGTAGATTGTGGGTATAAACAGGGGATTGAGATTCATTGTATCTGATAATGGGTCAATGTTTGCCAAACAAGACAGACAATCAAAGACCACTACCACACCAACCTTTAACAGATATAGACATATTCTAGACAGGGGGCAGTATAAAAAGCTACAGCGACCCACGCAGTAATCCTATTAGCCGGTAAAAATAGACAATAACGATAATAACAATAACTGTATACATGCGACACAAGGACGACACAAACAACCTGCACCTAGGATTGTAGGTACAGGGTGACTTCAACATAGGAGAGGGCAGGGAAACAATATAAAACATCAGGCCTGCACATCCCACATGCATCTCTAGGCCCATGAACCCTGAGTTCAAAGTGACTCTCGTCACAATGTATAATTAACTAAAATGATTTTCAAAAAAAAACACTGGTTCCTGACAGTGTGTGTTTTTTTGGAAAATCCCTTGGTAGTGAAGGAGTTAATATGTCTAGAGGCCTGTGTTCAGAATTCGGAGTGATGTCTCCCTCTCAGCGTATACTTATTTTTTAACGAGGTCGCCATGATTCTCTCACAATAATTGTAATAAACATTGTAATCATGTCACAGCATTCTTCTGTTTGTTCCCTCTGCTCGGATCATTGAGTTTTTAGTTTGCGCTCCCTGGCAATACAGCCGTCTGAAATGAACAGAAACAAATGTAGAAGTCCAAAAAAAATCACTGAAATATATGGGTTTAGTCCTCCAGCAGCACGAAAAGACATAAATACTACCCCTAGGGGTGTTTGGGCCCAAACTGTGTGAGTCAGTTAAACAGTGTATCAATTAACTAGGTCTAAACTGATTACATTGATTTGACTCCTCCTCCTACTCCAATCAGATGTACATGGGACCACTGGGGGGATCCAGGTGGGGGTGGGGGGCACAGGAGTCATTTGCCCCTTGGAGCTGCAGTCCCATTATAGACAATACCATGACCTTAACATGTTTGAACTCCTGTATCTCTGGTTCCATGCACCGTACATGGTCTCCTGAGGTGTCGTTGGAAAGGACAGAGTCTGGCATTTCCACTGATACCAGTCATGACCATGTAAAATGTACAATAAAAAAAAAACAGAAAAAATATATTGCAAGAGAAAAAATGCGTGGGTTTCCCCCCCCCCAATTTTGATTACAATATAATATTTTACCAGGACATACTTGAAAACGAAAGAAATTTCAATGTATACTTCCTGGTAAAATCCTTTCTCAAAAAAAAAAGAATACTTTCTTAAAAAATGCAGTAACAGATTCTCCATTAAGAAGTTTTTTTTTTAAAGGGTACCCTGTCAAATATATAACCAAAAAAGTTTGGATTGTGTGGGAAAATACATTTACATGGTGAAAATGATCGACGGGTGAGTAGAAATTTACAATTGTTTGACATATTTGGAAATATGGCATTCTGATGTGACATGACATATACATGTTCCAGAATACAGACTGAGGAGCATTGCCGAGCAGGGTCTGTCAGCGTCCCCCGCACTTCGGGAATCAAATGCCCCAATCCTGTAGTGAATGTAGCATTCAACGCAGGGACCCCGAAGTGCAGGAAAACGCCGCCGAACAGATTTGAAAAATCGCTCCAAGTTATTCAAAGAGAATCGAAAAGTCACCGCAAGTTCGGTGACTTTTCGTTCTCCTCATTTCGGTTCGATTTGGCGATCCCATTTCGGTGACCCTGCTGTGTATTCAGCAAGCACCACAGGGCCGCCGAAATGCAGGGAAAAGTCGCCGCAAACCCACCGAGAACTCACCGCAAAACGAGGGCGAACGCACACCGAAACCTGCAAAAACATCTGGATTAACCCGCCGAAAACGCCTGAAAAACACGAGCAGGAGCCGATCACAGCGCAGAGCAGCCGCCGGAAAAAGCCGACACCGCAGAAGAGGCAGTGAATAAATTAGAATACTAGTTCGCTTGAATGTTTGAAAAGTGAAACACTGTTTGCAAAGAAACTACAGAGCGAAAATGTCTGAAATTTACATATGATCCAATGAATGATCATAAAAAAGGATGTTACAGAAAAAAATAAGTCAAGTTAATTTTTTTTAAAAAAAAAATCCCCAAAAATGCCTAAAATATCCTAAAAAATCTATAAATAAAGAGACTCTTTGCTGCAGAATTTTATAATGAACGGTTTATTAGATATTGAATTAAAACAGGAATATTTTTAACATTGAAACCTATGGGATTCGCCTGAATATACCTGCCGAATTAAACCCCGAATGGCAGGGCATTAGGGGAACTTTTCACTGCTGGTTTGTGTTCTCTGAATAGACGAAGCATTGCTTCTCTATGGGGATTTCACTGCCCTCGAACAGGCAACGAACAGGCACCGAATGTTCAGGCAATTCGCCAATAGCCGATTTTCAGCGTTCGATTCCCTTTCGGCAGAAATTCGGATCTCTTTGAATAACCCTGGCTGAAAATAATCCTTGAAACTGCGCAAAAATCAATAACCCGCCAATGCGATCTGAAAAAAAGTCAGGAATGATTCGAAACGCTGCAGTAAACACTCCGAACGTACCCGATGATCCGCCGCAAACCTGCCGAACGCATCCGTTGACGATCTGCCAAACACAAAGCTAAGCCGACGAATGGGATAAAAAAAAAAAAAAACGACTGAGACTTTTAAAATTTGAAACGCTGTTTGCAAAAAAACTACTGGACGAAAATGTCTGGAATCAACATATAAGATTCTATGAATGATAATAAAAAGGTCTGTTACAGGAAAAAACACGCTATTTAAAATAACCTGAATTTTGTTTTTCTCATTAAATCCCCATAAGCAGGAGATCTCACCATTTTATTATCTGTCTGCACAATATTTACTGCATCTGCCTGTATGCTGATAATGCAGACCCCGTGTAAGCAGGAGATCTCACCATTTTATTATCTGTCTGCACAATATTTACTGCATCTGCCTGTATGCTGATAATGCAGACCCCGTGTAAGCAGGAGATCTCACCATTTTATTATCTGTCTGCACAACATTTACTGCACCTGCCTGTATGCTGATAATGCAGACCCCGCGTAAGCAGGAGATCTCACCATTTTATTATCTGGATGAAAAGGAAAGGTCGAACTTCAAGTGGAGTAAAGTGCAGAATAATTTATTTGGGTACAGCAGACCCCAGCAAAGTCAGCAGTGACGTTTCAACCCGAAGGTCTTAATCATACATGTATGATTAAGACCTTCGGGTCGAAATGTCACTGCTGACTTTGCTGGGGTCTGCTGTACCCAAATACATTATTCTGCACTTTACTCCACTTGAAGTCTGACCTTTCCTTTTCATCCAGTTGATGATTGGGACCGGCGGCATCCCTGCACGGTAGTGACTTCGTGGAGAGGACTGACTGGGGCTCCCCCCTGGCGGTGTTCATGGTGCCTTCGTTTTGTACCATTTTATTATCTGTCTGCAGCACATTTACTGCATCTGCCTGTATGCTAATAATGCAGACCAAGTGTAAGCAGGAGATCTCACCATTTTATATTCTGTCTGCAGCACATTTACTCACACAAAGGCCATTTCTGCCTGTATGCTGATAATGCAGACCCCATGTGACATTGTGCCAGAAAAGGGGCACCATCTAGAGTTTACAACCTTTCCTCCCAGCGATATTTCTGTAAAGCTAAACTAATACATGAAAAATTAAAAATGAGCAAATTTATAATATTTTAATCTCTAAAAATCTATCAGGGTTATTCAGAGAGATACAAACTGGCCCCGAAATTGCACAGAACGGTGAATTTCCTCATACGGCGCAATTTCGGGCCATTCGGCTATTCAAAACCTGGCAATTCACCAAATATTGGCGAATTGGCAGCAAATACGGTGCCTGTTCGGTGCCTGTTTGACGGCAGCGAAATCCCCCACACTGAACAGCAGAGAAATGTCAGTGAAATGCCCTGCCATTCGATGGTTTAATTCGGCAGGTTTATTCAGGAGAATCCCATAGGCTTCAATGTTAAAAATATTCCTGTTTTAATTCAATATCTAATAAACCATTTATTTTTTTTAATTTGCAGCAGAAAGACTCTTTCAGGGTAATTCAAAGAGAATAGAAAAGTCAGCGCATGTTCGGTGACTTTTCGTTCTCTTCAATTCGGCTCGTTTGGCCGATCCCATTTGGGCGACCCTGCGGTGTATTCAGCAAACACCATAGGGTCCCCGAATTGCAGGGAAAGGTCGCCGCAAACCTGCCGAAAACTAACCGCAAAACCCGGAGAATGCACGCCGAAACCCGCAAAAACATCTGGATTAACCCGCCGAAAGCGCCGGAAAAACCCGAGCAGGAGCCGATCACACGCAGAGCAGCTGCCGGAAAAAGCCGACACCGCAGACGAATGGAGTGAATAAATTAGAAAAACAGTTTGTGTGAATGTTTGAAAAGTGAAACACTGTTTGCAAAGAAACTACTGAGCGAAAATGTCTGAAATTTACATATAAAATCTAATGAATGATAATAAAGAGGGCTGTTACAGAAAAAAGAAGTAAAGTTAAAAAAGAAAAATCCAGAAAAATGCTTAAAATATCCTAAAAAATCTATAAATAAAGAGACTTTTTGCTGCAGAATTTTATAATGAACGGTTTATTAGATATTGAATTAAAACGGGAATATTTTTAACATTGAAGCCTATGGGATTCGCCTGAATAAACCTGTCGAATTAAACCACCGAATGGCAGGGTATTAGGGGAACCTTTCACTGCTGGTTTGTGTTCTCTGAATAGCCGAAGCAGTGCTTTTTTATGGGGATTTCACTGTCCTCGAACAGGCGCCGAACAGGCACCGTATGTGCAGGCAATTCGCCAGGATTTGGCAAACTGCCTGCTCTCTGGATAGCCGAATGGCCAAGAAAGGTAACCGAACGCTGATTTTCAGCATTTGGTTACCTTTCGCCAGCCATTCGGATCTCTTTGGATAACCCTGAGAGCGTTTTTAGTTGTTCAGGAACATACTTTTTTTTATTATCCATAGGATCATATTTTAATTCCAGACATTTTCGTGCAGTAGCTTTTTTGCAAAGTTTCAATCATTTTTTGTTGTTGTTATTTTTACCCTGTTCGTCGGCGTGTCGCCTTTTTCGGTGGCCAGTGGCTGCTGTGTTCGGCGGATCGTCGGGTTTTTTCAGACGCGTTCAGCGGGTTTGCGGTGGATTGTCAGGTGCGTTCGGCTTTTTCTCTGAGGTTTGTCTGGTTGCTCCAATTTTTTTCACGGCGGTTTTGTGGCGGTTTTTCCTATCGATGCGGCGGTTTTGCGGCAGCTTTTCATTGCACTTCGGGGACCCTGCGACAGTGGCGTAGCGTGGGTTGTCAGCGCCCGGGGCCAGCCAAGAATTGTGCGCCCCCCAACCTGTGGACACGTTATCGATATTGCCCCAGCTCTCACATGAATATTGCCCCAGCTCTCACATGGATATTGCCCCAGCTCACACATGGATTTGCCCCAGCTCACACATGGATTTGCCCCAGCTCATGGATATGCCCCAGCTCTCACATGAATATTGCCCCAGCTCTCACATGGATATTGCCCCAGCTCACACATAATATTGCCCCAGCTCACACATGAATATTGCCCCAGCTCACACATGGATATTGCCCCAGCTCACACATGGATTTGCCCCAGCTCACACATGGATTTGCCCCAGCTCATGGATATGCCCCAGCTCTCACATGAATATTGCCCCAGCTCTCACATGGATATTGCCCCAGCTCACACATGAATATTGCCCCAGCCACACATGGATATTGCCCCAGCTCACACATGGATATTGCCCCAGCTCACACATGGATTTGCCCCAGCTCACACATGGATTTGCCCCAGCTCATGGATATGCCCCAGCTCTCACATGGATATTGCCCCAGCTCACACATGGATATTGCCCCAGCTCACACATGGATTTGCCCCAGCTCACACATGGATTTGCCCCAGCTCATGGATATGCCCCAGCTCTCACATGAATATTGCCCCAGCTCTCACATGGATATTGCCCCAGCTCACACATGAATATTGCCCCAGCTCACACATGAATATTGCCCCAGCTCACACACATGGATATTGCCCCAGCTCACACATGGATTTGCCCCAGCTCACACATGGATTTGCCCCAGCTCATGGATATGCCCCAGCTCTCACATGAATATTGCCCCAGCTCTCACATGGATATTGCCCCAGCTCACACATGAATATTGCCCCAGCTCACACATGGATATTGCCCCAGCTCACACATGGATTTGCCCCAGCTCACACATGGATTTGCCCCAGCTCATGGATATGCCCCAGCTCTCACATGGATATTGCCCCAGCTCACACATGGATATTGCCCCAGCTCACACATGGATTTGCCCCAGCTCACACATGGATTTGCCCCAGCTCACACATGGATATGCCCCAGCTCACACATGGATTTGCCCCAGCTCATGGATTTCCCCAGCTCATGGATATGCCCCTGCTCACACATGGATATGCCCCAGCTCATGGATTTGCCCCACCTCATGGATATGCCCCAGCTCATGGATATGCCCCAGCTCATGGATTTGCCCCAGCACATGGATTTGCCCCAGCTCATGGATATGCCCCAGCACATGGATATGCCCCAGCACATGGATTTGCCCCAGCTCATGGATTTGCCCCAGCACATGGATATGCCCCAGCACATGGATATGCCCCAGCACATGGATATGCCCCAGCACATGGATTTGCCCCAGCACATGGATATGCCCCAGCACATGGATTTGCCCAAGCACATGGATTTGCCCCAGCTCATGGATTTGCCCCAGCTCATGGATATGCCCCAGCACATGGATTTTCCCCAGCACATGGATTTGCCCCAGCTCATGAATTTGCCCCAGCACATGGATATGCCCCAGCTCATGGATATGCCCCAGCTCATGGATATGCCCCAGCACATGGATATGCCCCAGCTCATGGATATGCCCCAGCACATGGATTTGTCCCAGCACATGGATTTGCCCCAGCTCATGGATTTGCCCCAGCACATGGATATGCCCCAGCTCATGGATATGCCCCAGCTCATGGATGTGCCCCAGCACATGGATTTGCCCCAGCTCATGGATTTGCCCCAGCACATGGATATGCCCCAGCTCATGGATTTGCCCCAGCACATGGATTTGCCCCCAGCACATGGATTTGCCCCAGCTCATGGATTTGCCCCAGCACATGGATATGCCCCAGTACATGGATATGCCCCAGCACATGGATTTGCCCCAGCTCATGGATTTGCCCCAGCACATGGATTTGCCCCAGCTCATGGATTTGCCCCAGCTCATGGATTTGCCCCAGCTCATGGATTTGCCCCAGCTCTCACCTGGATATTGCCCCAGCTCCGGATCCAGCAGGGGTTGAGGGGGCCCAGATGCCGGGCAGCGGGAGTGCCTGCCTGGTCCTTAACAGCGTGCGAGTCCGTCCTGTTGAAGGGGAGGCGGCTGCGTGCGTGCGCAGGTCACACGGTCCAGCCAGTCAGGTGGTACAGAGACTCAGTACCACCTGATTAGACGGACCACGTGACCTGCGTCTGAACGCAGCCGCCTCCCCTTCAACAGGACGGACTCGCACGCTGTTAAGGACCAGGCAGGCACTCCCGCTGCCCGGCATCTGGGTCCCCTCAACCCGCGGGCCCTTGGGCGGCGCCCGAGGGCCCGGCGGGTCAGTCCGGGCCACGAGTTTTAGGGGCGCAAATTTCTTTTGAAATTATGCGCCCCTAAGAAAACTGTGCCCGGGGCCACGGCCCCCCCTGCCCCCCCCCACGCTACGCCACTGCCCTGCGATGAATACTGAATTCACCAGAGGGTGGCGGAATTTGATTCCCCGAAGTGAGAGAAACAAGAGAGCACTGAAATGTTGGTGACATTTCAGTGCTCTCTGAATAACCCCTTAAATCTTTACGCATAATAGTTATTTTACGCTACATTTAGGTGTTAATTACACATCTCATGTTTGAATAAAATGTGACTTAAATATTTTTATAATCACAAAGCGCTTGGCAGTGAAAGGGTTGGAAATGGTTAATTTGCTTTACTTCAAAAATATATAAATATAGGAGAAAAAGTAATTTTTTTTATTATTTTAGCTTCAAAATAAATCCCCTTCTGTCGGATCCCGATGATTCGCCCCTCAGTGACTGAAACTTTTTTATCAAGTACTTTCTGATTAAATAATTATATATATTTTTTACATTATTCATAATCGTGATTATATTTTAACTCACAATCAGCTTTTTTTCATCATGTTAAAAATATAATAATGAGTGAATACTGCGCCTCGGTGTATGAGCAGAAATACGGGCAGCTGCTGGGCAGAATAAAAAGATCGTTCGGCGTGTCGGTCATACCGACAAATAGGATTTCCTCACTAATTAGAATATGAGATTAGCACGAAATAATATCTCTGTCGGCTTCATTGAGTGTCAGCCAGCCGGACCAAATTACTCGGAAACTAAATGTCGCCTTAATAGCGTTAGAAGCAATTGTTCCCATTGGCGGCGCGTTTCGCATGTGTGCGATTAGGCTTTGTCTGGATTACGCCACTGAGCCGGAAGGTACATCTTAACGGGTTATTAGCTCCATTTGGGATTCTGGAATAAATTATCACCTTTTAACCCACGACAAGATTAGAGAATATTAAGGCAATAATCGCCGTGCTGATAGGATAATCCCTGCCAGACGTTGGTCGCCAAACCAAGGATTCCGGAAAACGGTCAAGGGAAAAGTAATTTTTTTTTCACAATGACAGATGAACCGGAATAAATTCTCCAGCTGAGCGATTGTTTCGGCTTCGTTGTAACGGATTAATTCCTTTTATCTGTTTTCCACACTTTCCATTTGACTGAGCGGAGCCCGTGAGTGACGCTCGCTCACAGCTTTGGTGATTCTTTTCAAGCATTGTCAGAAGGTTCCAGACTACAAACTTCTACATTTTCAAAGTATAAACAACAACAACGCACACACAATGGAATTTGGTTACACTGTAGAGCCATGATGTGTTTTATCTACCTCTAGGTCAAAGTATCACATTATTGGTTTGTCCCTCTGCTCGCATCGTGGGAGATAAAGCTACATAATCTACAGCTAAAGGGGGCGCTATCCTCCCTACATGTGATGCTCAGGTCACTTGGCTCCTAAGTGCTACATTCGGGGCAAAACACAAACAGGGTTATACAGAGAGAAATGATATGTCACCGACATTTCGGTGCTCTCTGATTCGCCGCACTTCGGCGAACCCGATTCGCCAACCCTACGGGGAATTCAGCATTAACTGCAGGGTCCCCAAAAGTGCGGCGAATTGGCCGTCGAACACCGCCGCCAACCCACTGGAAAGCCACTGCCAACCCACTGGACAGCTGCCACAAACCAACCAGCTGCTGCTGCAAACCCGCTGGACAGCCGCCAAATGCACCCGCAAGCAGCCGAACGACCCGCCGAACACAACACTGACCAGCTGATACCACAAACCCGCTGGACAGCCACCTAATGCACCCGCACGCAGCCGATGACCCGCTGAACGCAGCGCCGACCAGCTGCCAAAGCTGTCGAGGTTGGAAAAGGGCTCTCAGCGCTTTGACAGATCCAGACTGTCCAGTCGTGGCGTTGCACATGTTGTGATGTCATTGATATGTCCCTGAGCTCGCGGGCTCCATGTATCAGCTTAACACGGAGGATAAACTTCACGATGGGTTTTGAAATGACTGCAGTTATTCGCAGGTAGGAAGTGGGAGGGTAATTAGCGGCGCGCTGACGGAATCGCCGCGTATGATTAATTACGATCCTGCCCACCTCAATGACTTTCATAAAGCTCGAGTAACTTGGGCTGACGAGATAACCGGTGTGTAAAGTGATTAAAGCTCACCGAGAGCGCTGGCATTTCACAGCGTCAAATAATAGGATTATCTGAATCTCAAAGGAACAGGCCCCAGAGGGACAGCGAGACGAGGAAACTCCGGGCAAACACGACATAAATTTGTCTCATTAAATCTTCAATCCAACTGAACTCTGCACGGGAAGAGCCGAGACATATCACCAAACTAACGCCGAGCTTAATGGCAGTCCCATGTAGGAGATAGAGACCTAATGACAGCGAGGAGATTATTGGGTTAATGGTGCCTAATGACAGCAAGGTGATTAATGGGTTAATGGTACCAAATGACACCTAGGTGATTAATGGGTTAATGGTACTTAATGACAGCAAGGTGATTAATGGGTTAATGGTACCAAATGACAGCTAGGAGATTAATGGGTTAATGGTACCTAATGACAGCAAGGTGATTAATGGGTTAATGGTAACTAATGACAGCAAGGTGATTAATGGGTTAATGGTACTTAATGACACCTGTGTGATTAATGGGTTAATGGTACTTAATGACAGCAAGGTGATTAATGGGTTAATGGTACCAAATTACACCTAGGTGATTAATGGGTTAATGGTACCAAATGGCACCTAGGTGATTAATGGGTTAATGGTACCAAATGACAGCTAGGAGATTAATGGGTTAATGGTACCTAATGACGGCGAGGTGATTAATGGGTTAATGGTAACTAATGACAGCAAGGTGATTAATGGGTTAATGGTACTTAATGACACCTAGGTGATTAATGGGTTAATGGTACTTAATGACCGCTAGGTGATTAATGGGTTAATGGTACATAATGACAGCTAGGTGATTAATGGGTTAATGGTACCAAATGACAGCTACGAGATTAATGGGTTAATGGTACCTAATGACAGCAAGGTGATTAATGGGTTAATGGTAACTAATGACAGTTAGGTGATTAATGGGTTTATTGGAACTTAATGACAGCTAGGTGATTAATGGGTTAATGGTACTTAATGACACCTATGTGATTAATGGGTTAATGGTACTTAATGACAGCAAGGTGATTAATGGGTTAATGGTACCAAATACCACCTAGGTGATTAATGGGTTAATGGTGACTAATGACAGCAAGGTGATTAATGGGTTAATGGTACCTAATGACGGCAAGGTGATTAATGGGGTTAATTAACTAATGACAGCAAGGTGATTAATGGGTTAATGGTACTTAATGACACCTAGGTGATTAATGGGTTAATGGTACTTAATGACCGCTAGGTGATTAATGGGTTAATGGTACCAAATGACAGCTAGGAGATTAATGGGTTAATGGTACCTAATGACAGCAAGGTGAGTAATGGGTTAATGGTAACTAATGACAGGTGATTAATGGGTTAATGTTACTTAATGACAGCTAGGTGATTAATGGCTTAATGGTACCAAATGACAGCTAGGAGATTAATGGGTTAATGGTACCAAATGACAGCTACGAGATTAATGGGTTAATGGTACCTAATGACAGCAAGGTGATTAATGGGTTAATGGTAACTAATGACAGTTAGGTGATTAATGGGTTTATTGGAACTTAATGACAGCAAGGTGATTAATGGGTTAATGGTACTTAATGACACCTATGTGATTAATGGGTTAATGGTACTTAATGACAGCAAGGTGATTAATGGGTTAATGGTGACTAATGACAGCAAGGTGATTAATGGATTAATGGTACCTAATGACGGGAAGGTGATTAATGGGTTAATGGTAACTAATGACAGCAAGGTGATTAATGGGTTAATGGTACTTAATGACACCTAGGTGATTAATGGGTTAATGGTACCAAATACCACCTAGGTGATTAATGGGTTAATGGTGACTAATGACAGCAAGGTGATTAATGGGTTAATGGTACCTAATGACGGCAAGGTGATTAATGGGTTAATGGTAACTAATGACAGCAAGGTGATTAATGGGTTAATGGTACTTAATGACACCTAGGTGATTAATGGGTTAATGGTACTTAATGACCGCTAGGTGATTAATGGGTTAATGGTACCAAATGACAGCTAGGAGATTAATGGGTTAATGGTACCTAATGACAGCAAGGTGATTAATGGGTTAATGGTAACTAATGACAGGTGATTAATGGCTTAATGGTACCAAATGACAGCTAGGAGATTAATGGGTTAATGGTACTTAATGACACCTAGGTGATTAATGGGTTAATGGTACTTAATGACAGCTAGGTGATTAATGGCTTAATGGTACCAAATGACAGCTAGGAGATTAATGGGTTAATGGTACCTAATGACAGCAAGGTGATTAATGGGTTAATGGTACTTAATGACAGGTGATTAATGAGTTAATGTTACTTAATGACACCTAGGTGATTAATGGGTTAATGGTACTTAATGACAGCTAGGTGATTAATGGCTTAATGGTACCAAATGACAGCTAGGAGATTAATGGGTTAATGGTACTTAATGACACCTAGGTGATTAATGGGTTAATGGTACTTAATGACAGCTAGGTGATTAATGGCTTAATGGTACCAAATGACAGCTAGGAGATTAATGGGTTAATGGTACCTAATGACAGCAAGGTGATTAATGGGTTAATGGTACTTAATGACAGGTGATTAATGAGTTAATGGTACCTAATGACAGTGAGGTGAATAATAGGATAAAAATGAATCTAATGACAGCATGGAGATTGATGGGTTAAAGGGATTTAATGACAGCGATGTGTTTAATGGGTTGAAGAGTTTTAATGTTCGTGAGGTTATTAATGGGTTAAAGTATTTTATGACAGGCGATTAATGGGTTAAAGGGATGTAGTGATGGCGAGGTGATTAACGAGTTAAAGGATCTAGTGACAGCGAGGCGATTAACAGGTTAAATGAACTAATGACTGTGAGGTGTTTAACGGGTTAAACGTATCTAATGGTTGTGAGATCCTTAATGGTTTAAGGGAATCTAGTGACAGCAAAGTGGTTAATGGGTTAAAGGGATCTAATGACAGCGAGGAGATTAACAGGTTAAAGGATCTAAAGACAGTGAGGTGTTTAATGGGTTAAAGGGATCTAATGACAGGGAGGTGATTAACCCCTTAGTGACCGGGCGGTTTTACACAAATCCGTCCTTTAGGCTAGGGTCAGACTAACGCATTTTTCACGTTGTCCGTGAAAATGTGCGTTCGAAGAATGGACGTATTTTTTCACGGAATACGCAATAGCGGTCATACTATGCGCAGTTTCATCCGTGATTTTGTACGGATCATCAATAAAACACTTTGTGCATCTGGACGTTATGTTGGCCGGACATTAGCAGCGTCTGATGTCTCCAATTCACGCACACACGCCGCTAGCGGACGCAGCGCACTCTGTACGTCAGTACTAGTGGTTTAACGTTCTCGAAAAAATGCGTTCATTTTCCACTTGCGTTGCGCAGCCGGACTTTTGTGCGACCGTACTTCGTATATTGGCCGTCATTGCCCGGCATCTGCTGCTAGTGCGGCCGTGATTAAGTGCGCCAGAACGCGCGTTCGCACTGCCTCAGTCTGACCCTAGCCTAAGTGACCGCTGCTGTTTTTACGTTTCTGCGCTGCTCGTGTTTAGATCAAATTTTCCTCTTACTCGTTTATTCAACCCACACATATTATACACCCTTTTTCCCGCCATTAAATGGACTTTCTAGAAATACCTTTATTTCCATCATATCCAATAATTTAATATAAAAAAAATATGAAATATGATGAAAAAAATGGTAAAAACACACTTTTTCGTAATTTAATCCCCTAAAGCTATAACCACCAATAAAGACCCCGGCTAAATAGTTTCCAAATTTTATCCCGAGAATAGAAATACCCAATTTTTACATGTTTTTACCTTTTAACCCTTTCACTGCTGAGCCAGTTCACCTATGTGCGCTGCGCTCATTCTGACCATTTTGTGCTAATTATTTTTAGATGACAGCCTAGGTCCTATTTAATTAAACTCCCCCCAGACAAAAAAAACTTTAAAAAAAAAAAACATTTTTTTTTTTTTTTATTTAATTTTTTTTTTACATTTTTTTTTAAAACCAAACCTGGTCATGTTTGGTACCATTTGAAAGGCCATAATCAGGCCTTTCAAATGATGGCAAATATGACCATCTAGCTGCCATGGATCGGGAGATAAAGGGATCCTTAGGATCCCCTTATCTCTACATGGCAGCTAGAGGGTTAACTGGCCCACTGACATCCTCACACATTTGGTGAGGTTGTCAGTGGGTGGGGGGGGACCTGGAGGCTTGGCTGACATCCAAGATGTCAGCCCCCCTCCAGGTTTGAATCACGTTTTGGCGCCAATTGGCGCCGCAACGTGATCCGGCGGCAAAATGGTTAATGCCATATACCGCTGGAAAGGGGAGGCTCTCCCCTCTCCAGCGGTGCAAACGGCATCTCCCTAGCTTCAATGGTTGGGGAGATAGAGGGCTCCGAAGGAGCCCCCCCTCCCCTCCATTGAAACACATGGGGGCACCTTCTGATGACGTCACCACGCAGCGTGGCAACGTCATCAGCCTCGCCTGCCCATGTAAATCACATGGGCAGGCTTCCTCCCTGCCAGATCGCCGTGGGATCCGACGAGGGAGGTGAGTATCGGGCGGGAGGGGGATTTGGCGCCGCTGACGTACCCTGTACGTCATCGGGTCTAAGGGAGACCCGAACACAGGACGTACAGGGTACGTCAGCGGTCGGGAAGGGGTTAACAGGTTAAAGGGATCTAGAGACAGCATGGTGATTAATGAGTTAAAAGATCTAGTGACAGTGAGGTGAAACTCATTAAGCAGTGATTCCCGCGCCTGTCCTCAGGAGCCTCGCCCGCCCGGTTTGACAGATATGTGAAACACAGGTGATTTGATTTGCTGCTCAGTGATTGCAGGATTCAGTCTGGGGTCAGACGAGCGTGATCTCTACGGACTGTGCGTCTGTGCACACGAACGTACGTCAGTACGGAAGACGCAGTAGTGGCCACACAGTCCGTGATCACGTCCGTGATTCGTGACGGATCAATATAAAAAAGTGAAATATGAAAAAAACAAATTAATTGCAGATGAAAAAAACAAGGGATAAAGGGTATAAAAAGTCATTTTGGGGAAGGTGAGGTTTTCCACAGATGGATGCAGTCCAAGTATTTGTGTTTGCTGCAACGGGCTACCTTTACCTCAAGAACAAGCGAAAATGGCGATCATGGGTTCATCCCATAAACGCTGCCAGATGCACGCATGGCCACTTTGTAACACTGTACAGGCCACTGCGAGAGAGGGACCCGACGAAGTTCTTCAACTACCTGCGGATGTCCATCCCATCCTTCGACGAACTGTTGTCGAAGGTACGCGAGCCGTTGATGAAGAGGGACACCAACATGAGGGACGCCATACCAGCGGAGGAGATGCTGGTCATCACGTTGCGGTAAGTAACAGCAAACACCAGCATTCATACCTTCGGTGCCAGCCAGCAGAGATGTGCTCGATGTCCAGAGCCCCCATTGTCGGTGTGTTGTGATATGCCCACCAGCCCATTGGCACAAGCATACCCACACACATTGCATAATATCACACATACTCAATAATGAATGACACCGACAACAGTGACAGCAACATAAATGTTTTATCCACAAGAAATGGTAATGATAAACAAAATAACATTTTACTGAACATACCATCAAACATACATAAACTAAAGACTCCACGAACATGTGGCAAACAACAATGCAGAGCATAAAACAAGTGCATGAGCAGGAACATAACTACAAATCCTCATAATGAGGAGCATCTTTGTCATAAGGACCGGGCATGTAACCTCGGTTGTACTCAGACTGAGGGGGGGGGGGGGTTGTGACCTGGCTGTAGGGGACATGGGTCGGTGTGGAAGCTCCGGCTGCCGGTAATAACCACCAGCATATTGTGCACTGCGAGGCACAGGCGGTACTGGAGGTCGGCTCAAGATGCTGTGGATGGTGTCCAAAGTTCTCCATCGATACTCCATCTTCTGAGCCAGGCTCATCTGGTGCAACATGAGGAGACGCAAATGATGGAAAGTCATGTCATCGTCGTCCCAGAACCTGCAGCGTGGAGGTGGTGGCGTTGTTGGTGCTGGATGGTCAGCATCCATGAATGTCACCATGGCATGCTCGAATTCAGTACCCAGTACCCTTCTCCTTTTGTGGGCCGGCCTGGTGGTGTCAGCTCTTGCAGTAGGAGGCTCCTGGGCAACGGTCTCCTCCTCCAACTGCGAGTCTGCTCCGGCCTGTTCCATATGTTCCGAGCAGGTGGCAGAAGCACATGGCTGCACGTGTTGCTGTGCCCCGGATGTGGATGGGACATCCAAGCTGCCCACCATAGGTCTTGGTTCGAGGGTCCGTCGCAGGAATGACAGCTGCTCAGCATAAATATAGCTGTTGCCCCTCCTTGCGCTGATCCTGAGCGTGCCGCTACCGCATCTTTTTTGAGGACCCTGGCTTAATTGTCCCTGACCGTCCTCCATTTCGCTATGACTTCATGTGCTGCAAAACAGAAGAATGATATTAGGTGCAGCTCATGGAATCTGATCATAACACACATTTATTTCTTCATTTTTGATAGGTATCTTGCCAGTGGATGCAGTCTGCAGGACCTGCATTATTATTTCCGCGTTGGCAGATCTACAGCTGGGGAGATCATCCGCAAGGTGTGCCAGACAATATGGGACACGATGAGGGAAGAATGTTTGACAACACCCACAGACGAGGCATGGGTACGAAATGCTGCGGCATTTCTGGAGCGAGCAAACTTTCCGAATTGCCTGTGAGCCGTGGATGGCAAACATGTCCGTATAGTGAAGCCACTGCAGAGTGGCTCACTGTATCACAATTATAAACATTATTTTTCCATTGGCCTACTGGCAGTGGCAGATGCCAACTATAATTTTGTCTGTGTGGATGTGGGGTCATACGGGAAAGATTCTGACTCCACACTGTTCAGGAACTCCAAACTGTGGAATGCAATAGAGAGTGGGACCCTGCACATCCCCAGACCCATACCTTTGCCTGGCACCGACATGGCAGTCCCCTATGCCTTTGTGGGGGACGAGGCTTTCGGCTTGTCCACACATCTTCTGTGGCCATACTCAGGGACACACCTCACTGTGAAGAAGCGGGTGTTTAATTATAGACTGTCGCGTGCGAGACGGTATGTCGAGTGTACCTTTGGCATACTGAGCAACAAGTGGAGGATTTTTCATAGGCCGCTAGATGTGCACCTAGAGTTTTGTGTAGATATAGTGAAATGCTGTTGTGTGTTGCATAATTTTGTTTGTGCGCAGGATGGTTATAATTTTGATGACTCCTTGTCTGTTTGTGGTTTGGAGGAATTTATTAATGATGATGTTATGCCTGTGAATCGACACAGCAACAGGTATCGCGATGTGCTGGAAAATTATTTCACTAGCGAAGCAGGTCAGGTGCCCTGGCAGTTGGGGAGCATTTGACATGTGACGTTCATAAATTTGTTAGCCATTTACATTTTGTTTGGATTCAATGTGCATTTGATTATGAATATAATAATCATATACTCACTCTGCACTTTCTGTTCATGATCAGACCATGTGTCATATGCAGGATACACCGCTCTTGTCACATCAGCCCATGCGTTCACCTTGCTGATCCTGTCCTTGTATTGTTGGCTGGCTGTGTCCCACAATTCGGGGTGCTCCCCCACATCGGTGTCGGTGATAAGCCTCTCGACGTCCATGTCACCTGCAGCGTCCACTCTCCAGTGTCCAGGATACACTCTCCAGCCTCCAGGATGTACTCCAGCCACGCCAGGAAAGTTCTGGAGTCTGGACGTGATGGTGGCTGCAGAACAGGTGCGTCTGACATCTCCGCCTCATGCACACAGTCCGCTAGGCGGACGCAGCGCACTCTGGGTTAAAGGGATCGAATGATAGCGAGGTGATTAATGGGTTAAAGGGATGAAATGACAGTAAGGGGATTAATGGGTTAAAGGGATCGAATGACAGTGAGGGGATTAATGGGTTAAAGGATCTAAAGGCAGTGAGTTGATTCATGGGTTAAATGGATCTAATGGGTTAAAGCAGGGGTGGACACTTACTGCCCTCCAGATGTTTTGAAACTACATTTCCCTTGAGGCTCTACAAACCTAATGAGCAGCCGAGCATCACAGGAAATGTAGCTTAAAAACATCTGGAGGGCCGTAAGTGCTCACCCCTGGGTTAAAGGGATCTAATGACAGCGAGGGGATTAATGTATTAAAGGAATCTAGTGACAGCAAGGTGATTAATGGGTTAAAGGGATCTAATGACAGCGAGGGGATTAATGGGTTAAAGGGATCTAATGACAGCGAGGTGATTAATGTGTTAAAGGGATCTAATGACAGTGAAGGGGTTAAAGGGATCTAATGACAGCGAGGGGATTAATGGGTTAAAGGGAGCTAATGACATGTGGGAGATGATTAATGTGTTAAAGGGATCTAATGACAGCGAGGTGATTAATGTGTTAAAGGGATCTAATGACAGCGAGGGGATTCATAGGTTAAATGGATCTAATGGGTTAAATGGATCTAATGGGTTAACGGGATCTAGGGGCAGCCTCAGTTTGATGTGCGTCGCCGTTTCACACAGCGCAGTGTGTTATGGGAACCAGTAATGATTTTTTGGTATTATCGTCGTCTTCTCGTGCTGCTCGGGGAGTGTCTCCTGCTCATACAGCTGTCACGTCGCCCAGCGATGCGTAGAAGGTAACGTAACCTTTTAAAGTCTTTCCTTGGGATAAATACTCGGAGGCCACAATAAGCGTAAAGCCGTGGTAGAGCTCAGGTGTCTGCGACCTCATTAGCATCGGACGCGTTTTCTAAATTGGAAAAATCTGACGGCGCCGCTCGATGTCCACAGGGGATTAATAAAGGAACAAACAACAAAAAATAAACAAGTAAATATTGGAGAAGAGTTTATGATTTATAATCCGTGTGACTCCAGTGATAGGAAATTAATGAGGAGGCGCAGGCACAGGCGGGCGACAATCCGCGCCCATCAATCAGTATTAACATTATTAAGGGATGGAGTGGGAGGCTTTTGTCATGGGGGGGGATTTCCATTCTGTGCAACATCAAACTTACTTCATTTGCAAAACTAATGTGTTCTAGGCGCACATTGTGACAAGGTATTTGGGAACTCACACATTGTATCGCAACAGTAAGTCGAGTCAACCCAAGTCAACTTATTTGCAAGCTTACCGTGCGAAGACCTAAGGACTACTTGCCCCGTCCTATGTGGTTCTTGCCACTTGGTTCTTAGTTGGTACAACCCCTTTGTGCCAAATGGCTCCCATATCCCCAAATCAACATGCCCATGTGCTCCCTCCCCTACCCTCCCCAATTCTTGTCTCTTGGTCCCAATATTCCTGCATCACCTTCTCATTAATCTGTTTAGGGGTAGGGCCAGGTTCAGGATTAGGTTTATGGTTGGGGTCATTGTTAGGTTTGGATTTACAGGTTAGGGTTAGGTTTAGGGTTCTGATTAGGTTTATGTTTAGTGTTTGGTTTGGGGTTAGGGTTGTGGTTAGGTGTAGGTTTGGGGTTAGTGTCAGGTTTAGGGTTAGAGTTGTGGTTAGGGTTAGAGTTAGGTTTGGGGTTAGGGTTGTGGTTAGGTTTCGGGTTGGGGCTAGTGTCAGGTATAGGGTTAGATTTGTGGTCATGTTTAGGGTTAGAGTTAGGTTGGGGTTAGGGTTGCGGTTAGGTTTTGGGTTAGGGTTGTGATCAGGTTTAGGGTTGGCATTAGAGTTAGGTTTGGGGTTAGGGTTGTAGTTAGGTTTAGTGTCAGGATTAGGGTTAGAGTTAGGATTGAGGTTAGGGTTGTGGTTAGGTTTGGGGTTGGGATTAGAGTTAGGTTTGGGGTTAGGGCTGTGGTTAGGTTTAGGGTTGGGGTTACACTTATGTTTGGTTATAAGGCTATGGTTAGGTTTAGGGGTGGGGTTAGTATCAGTTTTAGGGTTGGGATAAGAGTTAGGTTTAGTTTCAGGGTTAGTGTCAGGTTTAGGGTTAGAGTTGTGGTTAGGTTTAGGGTTAGAGTTAGGTTTGAGGTTAGAGTTGTGGTTTGGTTTAGGGATGGGGTTAGTTTTAGGGTTAGATTTAGGTTTGGGGTTGGAATTAGAGTTGGGTTTGGGGTTAGGGCTATGGTTAGGTTTAGGGTTGGGGTTAGTTTCAGGTTTAGGGTTAAAGTTGTGGTTAGGTTTAGAGTTGGGGTTAGTGTCAGGTTTAGGGTTAGAGTCGTGGTTAGGTTTAGGGTTAGAGTTGTGGTTAGGTTTAGGGGTGGGGGTTAGTGTCAGGTTTAGGGTTAGAGTTGTGGTTAGGTTTAGGGTTGGGGTTAGTGTCAGGTTTAGGGTTAGAGTTGTGGTTAGGTTTAGGGTTGGGGTTACAGTTAGGTTTGGGGATAGGGTTGAGGGTTAGGGTTGGGGTTAGTGTCAGGTTTAGGGTTAGAGTTGTGGTTAGGTTTAGGGTTGGGGTTAGTGTCAGGTTTGAGGTTAGAGTTGTGGTTAGGTTTAGGGTTGGGGTTACAGTTAGGTTTGGGGATAGGGTTGAGGGTTAGGGTTGGGGATAGTTTCAGGTTTAGGGTTAGAGTTGTGGTTAGGTTTAGGGTTGGGGTTAGTGTCAGGTTTGAGGTTAGAGTTGTGGTTAGGTTTAGGGTTGGGGTTACAGTTAGGTTTGGGGATAGGGTTGAGGGTTAGGGTTGGGGATAGTTTCAGGTTTAGGGTTAGAGTTGTGGTTAGGTTTAGGGTTGAGGTTAGTGTGAGGTTTAGGGATAGAGTTGAGGGTTAGGGTTGGCTATGGGTGATCCTAGGTTTTGGGTCAAATGTAAGCCACTCCAAAGTTTCAGAAAACACATTACCCAGCGGCATTTGGGTAGATCTGGGTTTACGTTGGGCAATCTTGATGGACATCCAGATAGACCTAGGATTACCTGGGTAACACTGTAGCCCCATGTTTGATTTCTTACCCAAAGCTGCCTGGGTGACGACAGTTTTATCCGAATAATCGTAGGTTAACCTGAGTTTTTGACTTTATCGGTAACATTAAAACACATTCTACGTCTAAACAGATAAACAGATAAATCTATGTAACGTCTCGCGAGATCCTCAACGACCTTATAACATTTTATTCCACGCACCCCGAGCGTAAACGTAGCTTTCTCCTTTAAAGCGCTGCCTACTCATTTTTCAGAAGCATAAAACGAGCCAAACAGATCCTAGTCGAGAGACGGAGCTCATGTCAGATATAATTGAACCGACAAAATAATATTTTTGTCCTTTTGTGATAATAGAGGCTGAGCGAGATGGAATATGGAGATTTAACAATAGCTAAATTACTCAATTCTCCCAGAAAATCCTCCGAGATTTTCAAGCCGTAACCATTCATAACACCGTCGCACCAGAAAAAAAAAGAGAGATTTACTTTTCCCTGTAAATTTATGTTAATAAATCTCTCTCGATTTAATAGTCGCCGAGAAAAGTGTGTCTTGTGAGTGGGAAATACTGGCAGCCTGTAATTTTTCCATGAGATGAATTGTGTATGGACAATTAAAGGCAATTTTAAAAGACTTCGCCTCCATGGATACAAGAGATAGGGATTTATTTTAATATTTAGATATTAAGTGTATTCCTGTTGCGAATCAGACAGGCCCGCCGGGTTCCTGTACCCATTAAAGGCATGATAATCAAGGCTTCCACCAGCAGCCTCTGAACGTCGACGTCTTAAAGGGACTTCAGGCTGTTCTGCCCTGTCCACGTTACTGTAACGAATGTCTCCTCTCGTGCTATGTACGTCTTAGAGGTCAATAGAAAAGGGTTAAAACACACACTATAAAAGAAATATTTTACTTGGTCGAACACCATGGCTCTGTCTACTCGTCTTTAGGCTCGTGCACCGATTTTTTTTTCGGTTCGATTCGATTTTTCGGATTTTCAAACTTTTCGATTCGACTCGTTTCGACCGATTTCTGTTTCGGTTCGGCTCGACTCGTTTTTCGTGTACATTTTTTTTTCGGAATATCGACCATTTTTCGTATTTTCGTGTCACTTAGCTCGTTTTTTGTATCGACTTTTCGTGATTTCGGAAATTTTCGTTTTTTCGGAACGTCTTTTCTCCTCGTTTCAAAGCAATAAATTTCGATTTGACACATTTTAAGTCCATTCGAAAATTCCGAAAATATTTCGTTTCGGCTCGGAAAACTTTTCGGATATGCCGTTTTCGGATCTAAAAGTTTTCGGAAAATCGGCCGCATCCGAAAACACGAATCGGGAAATTTCGTGAAAATTCCGAAATTCCGAAACCCGAAACGCACATCCCTACTCGTCTTGGCCCTGGATCACCCGGCCACGTGACCTCTTCCAGAGCCACTGGTTCTCCGTCGGGATCCCTGAGCAAGCCAGGAAAACCACCCATTCAAGGGCAACTACTCTTCCCTCATCTCTCCTCCCATTTCTTCTCTTCATCCTCTCTTTTCCCCCACACGGCCCCTATTTTCTGTTATGTTGGCGAATCAGCCATCCCCCAAGCCGAACCGAACTACAGTTTGACCAAGCAAGCAGCATCTCAAAACAAAACCAGCTGGATGGAGTAGAGGTAACTGCTCTATAACCGTGGAGACCCAGGTTCGAATCCCGGCCAGAGCACTTGAGTCTTGGGCGAGACACCTAACGGTACATACTTGCCTACCACACAGTGGGCCCTATTACATTCTTCGCGCAGAATTGTGAGCGTGCAAAAACACATTAACGCGAGGGGCAAAACCCTTTGCGCTGAACGTCCTATTACGACGTTCGCGCATAAAATGCACGTTAACGTCTAACGCGAGTGACCCTGCGCGAACCCTTTGCGAGCGCAATTTATGGCACGCATCCTATACTTAACATTGTGAGCGCAAATGCGTTTGTGCGCTGGTGCGCACATGGTATTACAATCTTAGCGCAAAATTTAACGGACAAGGTTTGCGCGCATCATTTTAACGTCTTTGAAAAGCTGGTGGTAACGGAAAATTGTATCAACCTGACCGTACCAAACTGCGGATTCACAACGGAGAACGACGATGCGCACGTTTTTTTTGTGACGGCCACTACCTTGCCTTCCGTCAGAACGTACGTCTGTTGTGCGCAGTCCACACAAAATGACGGACTCGCGGTAAAAATTATATTGCGCTCACTGATTTCTGCGCGCAACGGTACTTTGCGTGCATTTTTGCGCGTCGATTTTACGAGCGCAATTTCCCGACGGATGAAAAAATACGCGAGGAATGTAATTCCAGCTTTTTGTGCGTTAACGTTTAATGCTTCGCGCAAAAAAAAACACGCGTTTAGCGTGCGTTTTTGCGTTAAGAATATAATAGGGCCCAATATCGGCTGTGGAGTCCAGTGGTAACGTCTATACTCTTCGACCGTTGAGAAGCAAGTCAAATCCCGTTCAGCACATCCCTCCAGTACAACTGTGGAGAAGCCAGCCTTGACTTCACGAGAAGCGGGTTCAACCTAACCACCAGATCGCTGCTCTACAATCATTGAAAGACGACCCGATCCCACTCAGCAGACGCCACCAGCGAGTGTCCTTGGGGAAAACACCTAACGATTAGGCTTGTGCACCGATTTTTTTTTCGGTTCGATTCGATTCGATTTTTTCGGATTTTTAAACTTTTCGATTCGGCTCGTTTCGACCGATTTCTGTTTCGATTCGGTTCGGCTCGACTCGTTTTTCGTGTACATTTTTTTCTCGGAATTTCGACCATTTTTCGTATTTTCGTGTCACTTTGCTCGTTTTTTGTATCGACTTTTCGTATTTTCGGAAATTTTCGTTTTTCGGAATTGTACATGTTTTCGGAATATCGACCATTTTTCGTATTTTCGTGTCACTTAGCTCGTTTTTTGTATCGACTTTTCGTATTTTCGGAAATTTTCGTATTTTCGGAACGTCTGTTCTCCTCGTTTCAAAGCAATAAATTTCGATTTGACACATTTCAAGTACATTCTAAAATTCCGAAAATATTTCGTTTCGGCTCGGAAAACTTTTCAGATCTGCCATTTTCAGATCTAAAAATTTTCGGAAAATCGGCCGCATCCGAAAACACGAATCGGGAAATTTCGTGAAAATTCCGAAATTCCGAAACCCGAAACGCACATCCCTACTAACGATATGGATGCGCCAACCTCACAAAATATTGGTACATCTCATAGATTGTAAGTTCCCTTGGGAACAGGATCCCCCTGAATCAGGCCGTATCATCCATTTGTGGTATTACAATGTATCAAAACCTTGTACACCAATCTCATAAAGTGCTGCAGAATATGTAGCGCTGTATAAATAAAGGATAATAAAATAAGATGTGAAGATCCTGTTGTCGTTGGTCACTTAATTAAAGACAGAACGTGATAGAGAAACAATGTATTTAGGAGCCTAACCAACCGAAAACTATTCCGAACACCTTGTTGGGAGACGGCACCGATCAGGAGTGTTCTAGCCATGTTTACTAAACAATGTTTGTCCGGCTTTCATACAAAGACGAGACAGCAACATTGACCAATGTTGCCAAGCTGCCATATCTGTCAAGCAAACGACAATTACTAGACGTTGTCTAGATGGGATACTGCAGGTCACACTATGAGTATTTATCCAAGGTCTCTGAAAGAAGAAGATAATGAAGTCAACCCGAGGTGGCCTAGTCATGACATCACTCTTTAAGCCAATGGAGTTTGCCTGTATTCACTTCAAAAAGAAGACAATGGTGTCGAGCAGACATGGTCAATTCATGATACTGGTCTTCACACCACTGGTATTTGGGTACATTGCCTGAAAGTAGAAGAAAACTACATTTATATGAATTGAATTACAGGGCTATTCAGAGAGAGGTGAAAACCTTGAGAATTGGCAGGAGAATGAACAATCTAGACCAAATACCCAATTTGGAAAGTGAGATAAATGGGAGAATTTTTCTGGTTTGACTCTTTTGACCTAGAATTTTCAGTTCTCCAGTCATTCTCAAGGTTTCGCCTCTTTCTGAATATCCCTGTTGGTCATGATATGTGTCTATTAACTATGGATGTTTCTCCAACTCATTGCATGGAAAAGACGATGGTACAAGCCAGAAGTGGCTCAGTCATCATCCCTCACTTCAACCAAACTGCGTTTGGCGAATTAAATGGAAAGATAAAATTGGCCAAAAGCATCAAAAGCCATTATATCACTCTTCACAGAGAAGACAGTGGCATAGATCAGATGTGGTCGAGGGTGATACCGATTGTTTACAATAGTATTTGCCCAAAATCCTTGCTTGAAGAAGACAATAACCTCAACTAGAATTGGTCTGCTCGGGATATTATTCATTCAAGTATTCCCTTCAGAACAGGACTCAGCAACCTTAGCCCTCCAGTTGTTTTGGAGTAACATTTCATCTGAGGCTCAGCCAACCTAGTGAGTGGTTGACCCTCGTAGGAGACATACTTCCAAAATATCTGGAAGGCCAAGTTTGCTGACCAGTGCTTTAGAGGAAAGACAATAACAGGAAGTAGACGTGAAGGCCTGAAGATCAGGTTCAGAGTTTGATAGGGCGAGGCAAGTCATTCCACGGGAACGGAGCGGCCCTAGAGAAGTCTTGGAGGCGAGAGTTGGCGTGACCACCACAAAAATGTTTTTTTTCCCAAAAAATCCCAAAAGAATAAGGTGATGCACACCTTTACTGTCGTAAAATAAACATCTTTATTAAATGACGCAAAAATGACGCACGGCTGAGCCCGTCGCGAAAAGCTATTTAACAAACATTAAGAACTCGTCAGCACACTGGATATATAATTATACGTAGGGGTCTATTCCAAAAGCACCGAAATTCTGAAATTGTGCAGAAATTGCCTCTGCGAGTTCCACCGAAGACAAAAAAAAAAATATGAAGTCTTTATTCTCCTAATAGCAGCTGAAATCAATAAAAATGTAGTAAAAAATATGTCTCAATTATAAAAGAAGTCATTTAAAAAATAAAAAGCAAAAATGTCGTCTAGAAAAATGCAAGAAAAAATACAAAAGGGTCTTTTAAAAAATAAAAAAAGTTTTTTGCAAAAAATAAAAATAATAAAAAAGTTAAAGATATTCCCTTTAATAAATTAAAACTGATTAAATTTGCCTATTTAAACCCGACGAATCAAAATCACAGAAATCAGGGCATTTTGCTGAAATTGTGGCGCAGTTTGTCGTTCTGTGATTAGACGAATCGATAGTTCATTATGGGAAAATGACGGTGTTGCCGGATTGCAGTGAAATTCGCCGTATTTCTCTGTCAATTCTTCTGTATTTGGTGAATTGAGAGTTTAGTAAACGGACAAATTGCCTCGAAACTGCAGATAAGGTGAAATTCACTGTTCGGTGCAATTCGGTGGAAAATTCGGACGTTGGGGAATAGCGTTAATAGTGTTAACACGAACGTTTTGGAAAAATACATTTAACTTCTTAATGCGCCGTACTAGTACGCCGGGCCGCAAGGTTCATTTTTTGGTGGTAGTGGCCCTTTAAAACGGAAATATGATATACATAAATACAGAAAAAATGGCGTCGCGCCCATACTCACCGGAGAGGCAGCAACTGCCAGGAGTAACAGCCCAGTCAATGTATAAAACATGGAAAATATGTTTGATGATTCGAGGATTAAACACAGAATATATAGATATATATATATAACAGATACATATAGGGAAAGACAAACATTTGCCAGGTAAAGGGCAGCGAACTTTACCCCGATGAATATGTTGCAGTTATGGCACCCCAGGGGTCCCACATATATTACTTGACTTCTAGGGCCGCGATTTGAGTGGTGGAATTTATAATCCTTTAATATTGATTTTAATTATCAGGCTCGCTGGGTTACAGCCGCGATTGACTTGTGTGCAGCAGAGACCTGCATGAAATGCTAACGAGATTAGTTAATAAAGCAAGTCTAAATCCAGCGTCTCGCTGAGGGAGATCTACCGTAAAATGCGGCGCAGGCGACAAATCTTAAGGTTGAATCGATGGCTCAGTCATGGAGTGCGGCCACTGCATGCTAAGGATTGACTCGGTCCTCTTATGGGCGTCGCTGAGAGTCCGTTCTGTGAGTCATGCGGCACCTCTACGCAACGCACCCCCACAACACCACAATCCACTGCACCGCTTCAGTGGAGGCTCCCACTCGAGGGACGTAAAAGCAGGGATGTGAGGTGAATTTTGCCGCCAAGCAGATGTTTTTTTATCGTTTAAACTCAATCTTTATTAATTGCACCCACAGACAATCCATCAAATGGATATAATAAAGCAAAGCATTGAGCATGACATAACCAGTGTGTTTATATGGAGTAATAGGAGGGGTTATATGGAGGTTATATGGAGTAATAGGAGGGGTTATAGGGAGGTTATATGGAGTA
>RXON01000223.1:0-29373 GCA_009667805.1 Leptobrachium leishanense
AAACCTAAAATAGAAAAATCTAAGCCAGATCAGGAAAGAGGATTTGCCAGAGAAAATTCAGGAAGTAAATCCCAACCTAAGAAACAATGGGTTCCTAGAAATGGAAGAAATCAATGGGTTAATTCAAGGGAAAATGTGCCTAGACAGGAAGCGACCCGAGTTAGAACTGAATCAGATGAGTCAGATAATGCGCAAGCCTCGTCCCCAAGGACGAGTAGAAGGTGGAAATACAATGTACACCAGCGTATCAGCCAGATGCAGGATAACTTTCGCTTGCTGACAGAGAAATTGGATCAGATCACTCGGTTGATGAATAGGAATAACCCAATCAAATTGTAGGTGATCCACTATCTGCAGCCCGCCAACCCAGTGACTAAATGATGATTCTGATGAAGTAACCAGTGTCCATGACAATTTACCAGAAAGTGATAATGAAATGGTTAATACAAATGTTTGTATGGTTGATGAATTAAGCCCTTCCCTGCCAAAGGAAGGACCATGAATTTTATCTCCCCAGTCTAATGCGAGCAATCTGAGAGGACTGAATCTGAGACGGACAGCACAGTTGCCAAAAGCATTCCTAAAGGAAGGATTGTGGGTAAAGTCTGTACAAACGATTGTAGAACAAAGTACACCAGGGATTTGAATCAAAACCAGTGTCAAAATGGGCATAACCCTAATAGTATAGACAAAAAAGGGAGGGTAGACACCGGCTACCTAATAATCTTTATTAAACGAATACAACATATACTTGACACTACTTGACACTTAAAAAATGATAAATAGAAATGTATATCTTCCATAGTACAATTGTAGAACCATACCTCCCAAATTAGGGAATTACTAGTGGGGGGGGGGTGACTGCTCTCGTAGTAATTGGGGATTGGTATAATTCCTCAGCAAATTGAATAAAATAATTCAGACAGTCATGTGTAATATGGTATTAATAGTCATGGGCAGCCGCAACCATCCTAATAGAACGATTGCCAAATACTTGATCATGGGATATAATTGGCATCCTAATTGATTGAAAAAGTGGATGGCCCAAACGACTTGAAGATCCTATATCTAAAACCACCATAATGAATGTCGTTCTCACTGAAAGTACATTGCGCACGTTCTCTTCTGATTGGAGAACCTTAGATAGATAATACAATTACAAAGGATCTTGGCATAGCAAGATAAAATAGACTTGCAATAATAGATCCTAGAATTCAAGTACAGACTGTTGCTGCATAACTGGCACTACAAATAGGTGCTGGGGGATGCCAAGGTGTTATAATTAGATCTTAATTAAATTTAACCATATCAAATGCAGGCTGGATATCAGGTAAGTATCCCTGTAGAAAAAATCAGCAGGGAGCCGAATGCACACAGTGGTGTTACAACGGCATTTAAACAGCACATAAGCACTTCTTCACCAATTTATAAAATGAATTCAAAAAGCATTCAAAATCGTAGCGCTACACCTTCATTACTTGCAGAAAACTGCATTTAATTCTATATTGGGTATGAGTTCCAAAACGAACCTTTTTGATGTGCGTCTAAATGTTTTGAACAGATGGTTGCCTTCTCGGTCAATAGGATACACTGTGCATTAATTGCTTCTAGAACACAATAAACTTGGTAAATACGCCCAGGACATACTTGAAAACGAGAGAAATCTCAATGTATCCTTCCTGGTAAAATACTTTTATAAATAAAAATAAAATAAATAAAATAAAAATAAAAAAATAATACCAGTCGCAGAAATACCTGAGCATATCAAGGCTCAAAAATTCATAAATACCAGGGCATAATATCCTAGCGACTGCTACAAAACCGTTTCATATAATTGAATGCAACAAAAACTCCCCAAAGCGTTCATTCAAATAGAATGCACATCGAATCCGGTCTACAATCGAGCGGCCATTTAGTACATATAGACTAGGAATCATTTGCCATTGGCATTGGATCACCAGCGTTAACGCAGCATATACAGCACTACTTGCCCAGACCACAGAAGCACTAAAAGAGACCCATTACGTCCCCATTTAGAAATTTTGAAGGCTAGTTCGTGGGAGACAATGACAAGACAACTGTTAAAAAAGAGACCCCTGTCGCAATATCAGACTGTCCCCAAACCTGGCTTCATTTAAACGCTCCCTAAAGACCTTTCTGTTAACGGAAGTGACCACCCGACTCCGTAACAAGACATCCGACCGACCCAAAAGCAGTCCTCACCTCTCCCTGCATTCACCTCTTAAGGACCAACAACATAACATTTACGTCATAAATGTATTGACTTTAAATACCCCTGGCCCTTAAGGGGTTAACTCATCACTGCAGCCCCCCGTCCTGTTTCTAATCCCCCTCACCCATCTAGATTGCAAATTCCCACGTGAAGAGGGTCCTAATGTCCTCCTGTATCTGCTGGCAGGTATACTGACCTGTGACCTGTATGTATTATAGTGTTGCCCTGTCTTTACCCGTTACATCTTTTATACAGCGCTGTGGAATGTGTTGGCGCCTAATAAATAATAATAGTAATAATAAAATCAATTTGTTATTATGTTTCACAGATTCAGCAGCACTGCGTCCCTGTTCATTGGCCATGGTGCTGTTCACTGCAGTTCAGCTGCAGTGAAATTCCCCATAGACAAGTAATGGTTAATCTTTACAGAGAACGCCTTGACGATGTGTTAGGTGATGATGGATAAAGACTAATGAGTCACGTTAGAAAACTTGTATTTTCTACAGATTTATTATGCAGATTTCCTTTATTGTACATGAGAAAAACTCCTAGAAATGTGTCATAATTATGAAACTATGGTTTTATTCTTGTTTCCCAGCAAATGGGCTTTTGTGTTCATTTCTGGTCTTAGCAGAATTATGTAACATTTTGGGGAAAATATACAGGATAATAACCCAGCACTTGAGGTCAATATGGCAAATATCTCCACGGCCACCATGTCCTTCCCTTTGGTGCTCAGATAGGCCGGGATCATGGCGATCCAGACACTGCAGAACACCAACATGCTGAAGGTGATGTACTTGGCCTCATTAAAACTGTCCAGTAATGTCCTGGCTAAAAAAGCTATATTGAAACTAACAGCGGCTAGAAGCCCCATATACCCCAGGACGGAGTAAAAGGCCATTACTGAACCTTCATTACATTGAACAATGATCTTTCCTGGATAAGAACGTGTGTCCAGCTCCTGAAAGGGAGGAGAAGCAGCCAACCATGTGATATTAATCAGGATTTGAATCAATGAGAAAGTCAGGACGACAGCATTGGATATCTTCATATTAACCCACTTTTTCCAGACACTCCCAGGTTTGGTGGCTTTGAAGACCATGTAAATCATGGTGGTTTTCCCCAACACACAGGAGATGGCTATGGAGAAGATAATGGAGAAGGTGGATTGACGCAGCATGCAGGTTATATGAACAGGGCGACCAAGGAATAAAAACACACATGGGAAGGTCATCATGATGGACACCAGGAGGAGGAAGCTGAGGCTCGTGTTATTGGCTTTGACGATTGCTGTGTCTTTGAATAAAATAAAAATGATCAAGATGCCAATAGTTATAAGGAAGAATAAAGCTGAGAGCACTGAGAAAACAGCAGTAATCACATCACTGTATGAAAGGAATTCCTCCAGTCTGGGAATACACTGATCCTTCTTCTCATTGGGCCATTCAGTGTCTGGACATTTTATGCAGTTTTCACTGTCTGGAAAAGAAGGTTTTGAATATGTTTAGCAAATATCAAGAGAAGTCACAATGATAAATAATTCTACAAAATATTAGAGGCCCTTTTCCGCTCTTACAACAGAAAGCTGCTAAATGGAAATATTGGCACAAGTCAAAAATTGCACCAGACAGTGAATTTCCCTGTATGTTGTATTTTCGGGTCCATTCAGCTGTTCAAAACCTGGCAATTCGCCAAATAATGGAGAGTTGCTAGTGAAATACGGGTGATTTTTGTCACCTGACTTTGAAATCTTGAGTTAACCCTAGAATATTGTGGTGGGTAAAAATTCCACTACATTGGTAAACCCAAGATTTATCTATAATGTAGGTCTTTCATGCTACACGTTCCACAAAAACTGCCTAGAAACTTCCTCTTCCAAAAAATAATGTATTAATTCATAATTCAGACCAACTTGTTATCTCATTTTTATTAGTTTTTTAGTTCGTATTTTGGATCGATTTATTAGTTCGTTTTTATTAGTTATTTAATTTTTATTCGTTATTTCAGAATGTGAAACGTATGAATTAATTACCTAGATTAGGGTAAAAAAAAGGATACGTAATTCCCCTGTCCTTGGTGCTGAAACCTATTCAGCACCATGGAAACCAGCTCTGCAGATTTACAGAAAACAACCGCAACATTTAAAAGGCGTTTGCAAAAAAAAAAAAAATGTCCTAAAATGCCAGGAAATAATATATAAGGCCCTATGAATAATAATAATAAAAAGGTCTGTTACAGAAAAAAAAACATTTTTAAAAAATCGGAAAAAAGTTATTTTGCTGAAAAAAAACAAATAATCACTTAAAAATCCGAAAAAATAAATAAAGTGACTTTTTGCTGCAAGTGAAAAAAATAAATGGTTTAATAAATATTTTTTTAAAAATGGGTAATATTTTTTGCATTGAAACTTATAAGATTCACCTGATTAAATCTGTCGAATGAAACCGCCGAAAATCAGGGCATTTCGACAACATTTCTCTGCTGTTCTTCGTTCTATGAATAGATTAACCATTGCTTCTCTGTGGGGGATTTCACTGCTGCCAAAGATCACCATATTTCACCAATATTTGGTGAATTAACAGCTTTTTGACCAGCCGAGTGGTCATGGAATTGCACCGTATGAGGAAATTCACTGTCCGGTGCAATTTCGTGGCCAGTTCAGTGCTCTCTGAATAACCCTGATAGGCTGCTTGTCCTTGAATTGTGGATATTCAGTTATCCCTCTTATCTCTCCTGAGAGATTGCCAAGATCGTTTTCAACACTATGCTTTGGCGCAGACATTCTTATACTTTATATGACAGATTGTATACCTATCCCTCATCATCTGACACCCTTTTTGACTTGTATGACTTTAAAAACAAAATAGAAAAACCTTTAAATAATGTTAGATTTTGGGTAATTTAATGATGGCAACAAATAATAACAACTAATTACCTTAACCTTAAACAGGAATATTAGCTGATGTTATAAGAGTGTTTCTATGCAAGTAGTTGGTAGATGTCAAAGGTAATATTTATTTATCTAATACTTTTGGATTTTTGATGATTTATTTCACACGTCGGTGCATAATATGTATTTTACGTCTCCCTTTCGTCCTTACGTCACCATCATTGTCGGCCAGTTATACAGACATATAATGTGTTCTGTACTAGTGCTGCGTAACCTATGTTCCATACCAGTTCTGTTGGATATTTCTCGCTCTGGACACTGGACACAGTCATAACAACAGGATTGAGCTCCTGCTTTCAACACTTTCCTATATCCGGGGAAACAGTTATCTGAGCACTGAGACCTTGGAACCTGAAATAAACGATAAAGGTTGGATAAATAAATCACTATATTACACTAGGTTATAAACAATGAAGGTTTCCGAAAATCAATGTCAAACTGGAAAAATTATGAACTACTATTGCACATCCGTTATTCTCCCATGAGAATAGATTGAAGGTTTGTAATGGTCAATAGGGATGAGCCGAACTCAGCACCTAGCCCTGCAGAGCTGACAGAATTTCTGGCCCGGTGTGGCTCCTGTCCCCTAAACAAACCAGCTCAAGCACAGTAAGGCTTCTTTTTGCTTGAGCCATTGCGTAGACCCTGTCAGGCGTCGGTTTAACTGCCACTTCGCCAGAGACAGAGAAGGAGGAGGAGGAGGAGGAAGAGGGAGATGTGGTGGTGGAGCAGACAGACCTCATACAAGCAGCATTCTGGAGGCGTGGTGGATGAACAAGCTCCAGCACAGAGCCCCATCTTGGATCCCTGCCAGCTGCAATCAGAGTTACCCAGTGTGCCGTGAAGGAAATGTAACGACCCTGTCCATGCTTGCTGGACCACGTGTCTAAAGTCACATGCACCTTGCTGCTGACTGCCTTTCCCAATGACTCCATAACATTGTCTTGCACGTGCTGGTATAGTGCTGGAATGGCCTTGCGTGAAAAGAAATGGCGTTTTGGAACCTGCCACTGTGGTACAGCACATTCAGCAAATACAAGGAAGGGAGCAGAGTCCACCATCTGGAAAGGCAGCAGCTGCAATGCGAGTAATTTTGCTAAACTGGCATTTAGACGTGTGCTTGTGGATGGTTGGGACTATATTTTTTCTTACGCTGCGGCAGCTGCAGCAACTTAATCTAACTGCGTAAATCTTCAGCTGATGGGATGATGTCACATTGTGAGGAAGGACCTGGTACATCCATTACTGTAGCATCATCCCTGTCAGTGGAGGTTGTAGGTAATGACATGGCAGGACATACAGTGGGGGTAGAGACAGATGAGGAAGAGGAGGACCTACGCAAAGTTTGTGCCAACGGGATGTCTGGCAGGTGTTCATATGTCGCCTCAACCATGTGGTACCCAAGCGTCCGGTGTCTTTCCCATGCTTGAGCCTCATCTGACATAGATTACAATTAGCAACAGTGGGGTCTGCTGCACATTTCTTAAAGAACTCCCAGACAGCAGAGTTCCTGGATGTGTGCTTTGAGACAACAGCGCTCTGCACCTGAGCAGCTCTGACATCTGATGCCTTGGACTGGCTAGTGCTACGGTTGGTCATAGAGGATGGTGTGCCTTGTGTTTCTTGTGCCTCCTCCTCCTCCTCACTTGACTCCTCTGTTCGATCAGGCACCCAGGTGGAGTCAGTGACCTCATCATCATTGTCATCATATCCCCCTATCTCCTCGTCACTGGAGCCAACTTGGCAGTATGCTGCAGCTGCTGGGGCAACATGAGTGCCAGTTATTTGTGTGTCATCACTGGCACTCTTCCTCTAGGTTGATTATACTCCCTTCCTCAACCTCAGAGATTGAATCAGAGCACTGTACTTGCTGCGCATCCTCAAGTAGCATGTCACTGTCATTGCAGTCAAACAATTAAGCTGACTCCTCCGTGTGTGAAAGCGAGGCTACGGCAGGAGCAGCTGTAGACATGAAGGCTGCATTAGATGCTTTGGCAGCTGAGGTGTACTGTAAACCACTAGAAGCCTGGCTGGCAGAGGACTCAGAGGATGAGGATGGCCTGGTTAGCCAATCCACCAAATCCTCTGTATGTTGCTGCTGCTTAAGATGGCCAGCACCAGTTAGAAAGGACATGCGTGCCCCTGCAGAGGATGCACCACGTCCACCATGACCAGAGGCACAGCCTCCTAACACAGGGGCTGCTTGCCCTCTTATCTGTGTCTGGGAGCGTCTGCCTGTCCTTTTTGTTCTTTCAGACATAGTGAGTGATATATAGATTAAATATATACAGAACTCTGATTCAACTCTGGTATAAAGATTAAAGATTTGCAGAACTCTGGTATAACTCAGTGAGACAAAAGAAAGCCTAAATAGGCTAGTACTGACAACAATATTTTATTAAATTTAAGATATAACAATGGTACAAGATTTTTAAAAGAATAGGTGAATGATATATGGCGACTGCCTATGGAAGATTTAAACAATATATTCTAAATTAGAATTCCCAACTTAAGGGAAGAAATGAAACCTAGACCAGGGGAGCTCCTTGTAATAGTGAATTGCTGATTAAATGCCTATATAGGATGGCAATTTTAGGAAAGTGATATGCTAACAAAGGTACGATGTTTCCTCATTTAAATATAGGTATTAGAGGTGCACTTATATCCTTCGATATACTTATCGTTACCTTACCTATAGATAGACCAGGACTGAGACTGCAGGGAATACTCATTAAACATTTACTCGTATACTACCACCGGAATGGTGTTTAGAGGAGGATGGAATTAATAAGCAATGTTTAAGGTTAATACTTCAAATTTACTATTGTGAAATATACTTAGATAATTATCAGCGTATATACAGTAAATCAATTCTTAGGTAGGTACGAGTATTAAATAGATATTATCGTCTACCGGTGAGAACTTGCAGATTGATGCAGTGGCAGTACAGGTTTTAACAATCCTCATATAGTATTTATTCAAAAAATTAAATTTCTACAAGTGTACTAGATAGATGTAAAACAGGTTTTTACAGTCTTCATATAACGATTATCTGATTGGTATCATTTCTATAAGTATCTTGGGTACATACAGAATAGAAGGAACACCTGATTTATTAAGAAGCTTGATATATAGTAGAAAGAGGGATTCCAACGGTCACCTGGGACCTATATATTGGAGCAATAGCCTGATATATACCTCGGTGGTTCGTGCCACCTACTATACACCATTGATCTATCTAGAGACAGAAAGTAGAATGTATACCAATTTCCAGAATGTTATTATAAGGCATTACCGAAACCGAAACCAAAATCCAAATATATTTTGCTGCACATTAGCATTAAGGAATGATTAATTCTAACAATCGTTCTGTAAAATAGAATATCCGTGTAGGAGGTAATTAGCAGGCTAGATGTCACGGTGGCCCATGTCTGGGGAAATGTTGCACCTTCGCCCCATGTCCAGGGAAATGTTGCACCTTCGCCCCATGTCTGAGGAAATGTTGCACCTTCGCCCCATGTCCGAGGAAATGTTGTGGCCGTCACAGCAGCTGATATCCAGAAAGCCTTATTCCAGGGTACTGTGTACTACAGGACAGAGAATGGTGCTGCCCGCGAATCAGATGCAACATGCAGGAAGGACAACCAATCGCAGCACGTGACCAGCTATCCTATAGCAGAGCAGGGCGTCTCCTCTGTGCACCAATAGGTAGTGCTGTGGCTCTATTTAAAGGGCTTCCTTTCTCTTAGCAAGTTGCCCTAGCGTGGTTCCTGTTACTCCTAGTGCCTTGTTGTTATTCTTGATTCCTATTCTGACTGATTTCCTGGTTTATACGATCCCGGCTTGTCTCGACTTCCCTGTATTCTGGCGCCCTGATTTCTGGCATAGTATAACGGACCTCTATTTCCTTAACCCCTGCCTATGTGTGTTTTGTTGGTTTGCCCTGCTTAACCCGGCCATTATTAAGGACCGGCTAGCTAGAGCATTGTGGGTTACTTTATTCCGCAGGTTGTTTTTCTTTGCACTCCACCACTTTATTTGTGTTCGTCATTCTCAGTATTACTGACCATAACCCGGCCATTTCTAAGGACCGGTTGGTCAGGGTCTGTTGGCTTACAGTCTGCAAGCGGGGTTACCCGAACCTGACACTAGATTTGCATCAGCTGCAACAGAACAACCGCAGAGAAAAGTCTCGCTGACTGCCTCAATGAATATTTTTGTTCAGTCTTTGCAGAAGAAAAGGATAGAAAGGGACCTCAGTTAGGAGGAAACACTAACGAGACAATTACATATCAGTTTACAGAGGAGGAGGTTCTACAGCAGCTGTCTAAAGTAAAGACAAATAAGTCAATGGGGCCTGATGGGATCCACCCTAAATTATTAAAAGAGCTCAGTGATGTAATAGCAAAACCGTTAACAGATTTATTTAACCAATCCTTGCTAACGGGAGTCGTCCCAGAAGACTGGAAATTAGCAAATGTTGTGCCCATTCACAAGAAGGGTAGTAGGGAGGAATCTGGGAACTATAGGCCAGTTAGTCTTACGTCAGTAGTGGGGAAATTAATGGAAACCATGTTAAAGGAAAGGATTGTTGAACATCTAAAAACACATAGATTACAGGATCAGAAACAACATGGGTTTACCTCAGGGAGATCATGCCAAACTAATCTTATTGATTTTTTTGATTGGGTAACAAAAATAATAGACACAGGTGGTGCAGTAGACATTGCTTATTTAGATTTCAGTAAGGCTTTTGATACTGTTCCGCATAGAAGGCTTATCAATAAATTGCAATCTTTGAGCTTGGATTCCAATATTGTTGAATGGATTAGGCAGTGGCTGAGTGACAGGCAACAGAGGGTTGTGTAAATGGAGTTAATTCGGCGCAAGCTCTTGTTACCAGTGGGGTACCTCAGGGGTCAGTACTTGGACCCATTCTATTAATATTTTTATTAGTGATATTGCAGAAGGTATTAATGGAAAAGTATGTATTTTTGCTGATGACACAAAGATTTGCAACAGGGTTGACGTTCCTGGAGGGATCAGCCAAATGACAAATGATTTAGGTAAACTAAAAAAATGTTTGGAGCTGTGGCAATTGAGTTTTAATGTGGATAAGTGCAAGATAATGCACCTGGGACGTAAAAACCCAAGGGCTGAATATAGAATATTTGATACAGTCCTAACCTCAACATCTGAGGAAAGGGATTTAGGGGTTATTATTTCAGAGGATCTAAGGGTAAGTAGTCAATGTAATAGAGCAGCAGGAAATGCTAGCAGAAGGCTTGGTTGTGTAGGGAGAGGTATTAGCAGTAGGAAAAGGGAACTGCTCATGCCACTGTACAGAGCACTGGTGAGACCTCACTTGGAGTACTGTGTGCAGTACTGGAGACCGTATCTCCAGAAGGATATAGACATCTTAGAGAGAGTTCAGAGGAGGGCTACTAAAATGGTGTACGGCTTGAAGGAGAAAAGTTACCAGGAAAGGCTTAATGATCTTAACATGTACAGCTTGGAAAAAAGTCGAGACAGAGGAGATATGATAGAAACATTTAAATACGTAAAGGGAATCCACAAGGTAGAGGAAGGGAGTATATTTAAAAGGAAACAAAATAGCAAAACAAGAGGACATAGTCTTAGATTAGAGGGGCAAAGGTTTAAAAGTAACATCAGGAAGCATTATTTTACTAAGAGGGTGGTGTATACATGGAACAGCATTCCAGTTGAAGTGGTAGAGGCCAAAACAGTAATTGAATTTAAGCAAGCATGGGATAGGCATAAGGCTATCCTAAACAAAAGATAAATCCAGGTAAAGTATTCATGTAATTGGGCAGACTAGATGGGCCGAAAGGTTCTTATCTGCCGACATTTTTCTATGTTTCTATGTTTCTAAGAGACCGCAAGATCGAAGAGTCGCCGAGCAGTCAGTAAAAGTCGACAGAATATAAATTGGTTAAACAAATAAGAAACTAATTTGTGCCATCGACCATCACACAGACCGATGTCTACCACATAAGAGACAACTGGTAAGCCGAACTTGCCCCAATATCAATATTAAGACGAAAGTAAGGGATCACAGAATCAAGGAGCCAACAGGCAGTCAGTACAACAAAAAACAATTAGGCTGCTAAAAGCACATAACTCGACGCGTTTCACCACAGAAGTGGCTTCATCAGGAGTGGTGAATCTGCTGTATCTTTACCTATATTTATACCCATATCAATTAAGTATTGAGCTCATTAATTACCGGCACTTGTATATCGAAAAAAGTTCCGGTTCCGGGTTCCGGAATTGCGCGCGCAGAGGTCGAAAAAAATCATCGATTTTGTTTTGCGGTTGCTAAGATACACGGCATATTGTCGAAAAAGGCCGGATGGTAGTAATATTGTGTCCTCTTTATTCAAAGACGTTTAGCAATGGTCTTAAAGAGGAAAAAAGAAGGAAAAAAGAGCTATTTATTATGATATATCTGTTCATTTAATACATCAAAGATAAAAATTATTAATAAATCACGGATGCGACATAAACAGATTAGGGCTACATTAGGCAAAAAATATTTACCAAGGGAAGGATACAGCAGATGGATTTTAACAAAAAACAATAAGTGAATAAAGGAAAAACTTATGACCTGAATAATTTAATTAAATGAAAGGGGTGAAGGAAAACCCTTCATTTAGACCATTTGGGTACAATGTATTTAGCTTATATATCCAAAATGTTTCTCTTTTTTTCAAAACTTTATCTAGGTCTCCTTTACGGGGACCCAGTTTAACTTGCTCAATTGCTAGAAACTTTAAATTGGCAGTAGATCCAGCATGGGATGCCTTTAGATGTCGGGCTACTGGAGTGTCTTTCAAATATTTGACTGATCTTAGATGTTCCAAGATACGAATCTTCAATGGAAGAATTGTCTTACCGACATATTTTAAGCCGCATTCACATATCAGTTGGTATACGACTCCCTGTGATTTACAATTAAAAAATTGCTTTATAGGAAAAGTTTGTGTTCCATTATAATTATTGACGATTTTTGACTCTTTCATTACGTGTGGGCAAGCTTTACAATTGCCTCAATGATATGTCCCTTTTAGATTGATAGACAGCCAGGTTTTTAATGGTTTAGAAGATACATCGAAATGACTATGTATCAACCTATCACCGATATTAGTATTACGTCTTGCTGTCATTGTCGTTTTTAGATTGAGTACATCCTTAAGAAGTATATCTTCGGTCAAAATCGGCCAGAATTTTTCTAGGATAGATTTAATGGAATTCCACCCTGTGTCATAGTTGCCGATGACTCGAATTACTTTGTCGTCATTTTTCCCTTTGGGGTTTGAAAGGAGACTTGTACGATCCAATTTTAATGCGTGTTGATATGCACGTTTAAGAATACGATTTGGATAGCCTTTATCTTTGAACCGAAATTTCAATGCTTTGGCTTTTTCGTTAAACTCGTCAATTGAGGTACATGTCCTCCTGAGTCTCAGGTATTGTCCGGTTGGTATACCTCTTTTAAGAGGCATAGGGTGGTAACTTGTCCATGTCAAAAGATTATTAGTAGCAGTGGGTTTCCTAAAGAGAGTGGTAGACAGCTTATTCTCGTCTGTTTTGATGGTGATATCTAGAAAATTAAGAGTATTCGAGTTTGACTCACTAGTAAAGAAGAGATTTAAATTATTAGAATTCAAATGTTCGATAAACTCTTTAAATTTTTCTCAAGAGGAAGTCCATATGATCATAACATCGTCGATTGTATCTCTTCCAGCAGTATACAAATTGGTTGAAATTTGTCTTTGATTCGTGGAAGACTATTTATTCTTCCCAATAGCCCAAATAAAGGTTGGCATACGTAGGAGCACAAGGTGTGCCCATTGCCGAACCTTGACTTTGTAGATAGTATTTTCCTTCAAAGAGGAAGTAGTTATGGGTAAGTATGAATTTTAAAAGATCCAAAATGAAGGTGATGAATTCTTCTGAAAATTTTTTGTTTCTCAGAAGGAATACTTTTACATGTTTCAAACTTTGTTCGTGAGGGATACTGCTGTACAGAGATTCGACATCCAAGGTGCACAGTAACGATTGAGGTGGAGGATGAAGATCGTTTAAAAGGGTTAAAGTGTCTTTAGAGTCTTGAAGAAAAGAAGGTAATTGAGATACAAATGGTCGTAGGATTTTATCAATGTAAATACTAATATTTTGGGTGAGACTATCATTCCCCGATACTATAGGACTACCCGGAGGTGGATTTTTACCTTTATGGACTTTGGGTAAGGTGTAAAATGTAGCAATAGTCGGAGATTTAGGTCGCATGAATTCGAATTCCTCTTTTGAAATTAGGGCATTTTCCAAACCTATAGAGAGCAGGTTTGCAAGTTGTTTAGAGTAGTTGACAGTTGGATCAGTAGCTAGAATAGTATAAATCTTAGTGTCTTGTAGAATCGATAGAGTCATTGATTGATATAAATCGGTATTCATGAATACTATATTTCCTCCCTTGTCAGATCTCTTGATAATAAGATTTTCCATCTCAGCAAGTTCTCCCCAGGCTCTCCTTTCATATATAGTTAGATTATCAGGAATCAAATTATACATTTTTCTCGACTCTAGTCTTTCAATTTCTCTGCATACCATTTTTCAACATATGTCAATGTTGTTATAATCGCTGATATAGGGGGAGAAAGTCCTTTTTTTCTTAAGATCTGTATAGCCAATGGGTGCTTTGTGATTCTCATTTTCTTCTAAGAGATCTATAAGGGTGGTGAGACCGTTCATATCTGTTGGTAGAAGACCATATCTTTTTGCAGTGATTTCAAGTCGAGTTTTGTGAAATTTGTGTAAAGCAAGTTTCCTCACAAAAAGATGAACGTCTTTTATCCAATTAAAGCAGTCAAATTTTGGACGAGGTATGAAGGACTAACATTTGTTTAACAACTGGGTTTGATTCTCCGTGAGTATAATATCGGAGAGATTAATGATTTTAAATTTTTAAACTCAGTGAGACACCCTGATAGCTGGCAGCCAGTGACAAGACACGGATTACAATTTGCATAAATCTGCTAGAAGTATGTGGGACCCTCTAATGGGTGGCATTGAGAAGACACAGATTACAATTCGCAGAAACCTCCTATAAATCAGTGTGACTCCCTGATGGGTGGCAGTGAGAAGACACAGATTACAAGTGTCAGAAACCTCCTATAAATCAGTGTGACCCCCTGATGGGTGGCAGTGAGAAGACACAGATTACAAATCTCAGAAACCTCCTATAAATCAGTGTGACCCCCTGATGTGTGACAGTGAGAAGACACAGATTACAAATCGCAGAAACCTCCTATAAATCAGTGTGACCCCCTGATGTGTGACAGTGAGAAGACACAGATTACAAATCGCAGAAACCTCCTATAAATCAGTGTGACCCCCTGATTTCTGGCAGTGAGAAGACACAGATTACAAGTCTCAGAAACCTCCTATAAATCAGTGAGACCCCCGATGGGTGGCAGCCAGTGAGAACACATGGACAATTCCCAAATAATTTGTAGAAATGCCCAAAATACTGCGTGGCACTGGCTGTGTGACAAGACACAGATCACCTCAATTCCCAAATATTTTGTATAAATTTGTGACCCCCAAAATACTTGCTGGCAGTGACAAGACACAGATCACCTCAATTCCCAAATGTTTTGTAGCAATTACTGACGCCCAAAATACTGCGTGGTACTGGCGGTGAGTCACAAGACACAGATCACCTCAATTCCCAGAAATATTTTGTAGAAATTAGTGACCCCCAAAATACTGCGTTGCATTGGCTGTGTGACAAGACACAGATCACCTCAATTCCCACATATTTGGTAGAAATTAGTGACCCATAAAATACTGCGTGGTACTGGCAGTGAGTCACAAGACACAGACCCCCAAAATACTTGCTGGCAGTGACAAGACACAGATCACCTCAATTCCCAGATATTTGGTAGAAATTAGACCCCCCAGACCCCCCCAGTAGCGTGGCAGACCGGCAGTAACAACACACAACAACAATCTCCTATGAAATCTTGTCTCAAATGTGTGCAGAAGCACTGCGTGGAAACCTTATATAGTGTGCTGCAGGACTTATCTCTGTGAGCCCATGATTAGAAACATAGAAACATGTCGGCAGATAAGAACCTTTCTGCCCATCTAGTCTGCCCAATTACATGGATACTTAACCTGGATTTATCTTTTGTTTAGGATAGCCTTATGCCTATCCCATGCTTGCTTAAATTCAATCACTGTTTTGGCCTCTACCCCTTCTACTGGAAGACTGTTCCATGTATCCACCACCCTCTCAGTAAAATAATGCTTCCTGATGTTACTTTTAAACCTTTGCCCCTCTAATCTAAGACTATGTCCTCTTGTTTTGCTATTTTGTTTCCTTTTAAATATACTCCCTTCCTCTACCTTGTGGATTCCCTTTACGTATTTAAATGTTTCTATCATCTCTCCTCTGTCTCGTCTTTTTTCCAAGCTGTACATGTTAAGATCATTAAGTCTTTCCTGGTAACTTTTCTCCTTCAAGCCGTACACCATTTTAGTAGCCCTTCTCTGAACTCTCTCTAAGATGTCTATATCCTTCTGGAGATACGGTCTCCAGTACTGCACACAGTACTCCAAGTGAGGTCTCACCAGTGCTCTGTACAGTGGCATGAGCACTTCCCTTTTCCTACTGCTAATACCTCTCCCTACACAACCAAGCATTCTGACAGTATTTCCTGCTGCTCTATTACCCTTAGATCCTCTGAAATAATAACCCCTAAATCCCTTTCCTCAGATGTTGGTTAGGACTGTATCAAATATTCTATATTCAGCCCTTGGGTTTTTACGTCCCAGGTGCATTATCTTGCACTTATCCACATTAAAACTCAATTGCCCAATCAGGACTCTGAGCCGTGATTGGCATACTGTTGAACCTGTCTTGCACCAGACCTGTGGTCAGGTGCACGGCTGTAGCCAATTACGAGCTTCAGGCCAGTGGAAAAGTGCATTGTGGTCCGTTGTGGTGCATTGTGGGCGAACATGCGACGAACACCCGGAAATGTTCATAGTTTGCGAACAGGCAATGTTTGATGCAAACTCCGAACCGATCGAACCGAACAGCTCATCCCTGCTCCTGACAATTGATTATTACCCCTGATTGTCAAGTGACAGCTATACAAAAAATAAACACCTCATTTGACCAGTGGGAAAACTCTTCTAAACAAAGGATCATGTGAGACTGTTCTAAAAGGAGGGTGTGCTCTTCTTTAAATTATTTAGAATTCTATTATATTTTCAATTTTGCAAGTCACTTGTCGTTGTTGTGAGAATCATCTGGCAACAGGACTGACAAAACGACACTTGTTTAAAAAAGCAAAAAATGCTTTTTGTTGAATATTATTTATACACACATTGCTATTAGAATTAGCAAAGTATCAGCATTAAAAGGGGAATTTAAGGAGCCCCACTGGTGTCATGCAGACTTATTTTTTTTTAGCATGTGTGCATGATGTGCTTGGTCGTGAGGGTGACCTAGTACAGCGAGCCCACGAGGTAACCCTTATCATGCGCACGAGATAGGGTCTGGGGTCTCAGCCTCCCGCAGCCCTCCGTCGCCACCCCAAAGTTTCTCACTGCGCAGGGAATTCTGTCCCATATCAACTGCCAAGCTCCTCCCTGCCCTGGCCTTCACATATGCAACTGAAGCTCCATCTACCTTTGCACCCTCGCCCTCCTTGGCAACCTTGCCCACACGATACATGCCCTCTGTGCCTGTTGGAGAAGTGTGGATGCTAACCTCCTGCCAAGAGAACGTGTACCAAGGTGGCAAAACAAGTTCTCAAAGACAATGAGCATAAGTGGGCACCTAAGGTTAAGGAGTTAAATGTATTTGTATATTGAAACGGTTTGTATTTTAGGAGTTAGTGTTAGTGTTAGTAAGTAGATTTATTGTTGTTGCCATCTGTTTGTCCTTAGATTCATCTAATGTTGTATGTTTGCTAATCTCATTTAGTGTGTACTAATTAGGTTTCTGCATCTTCTGAAGGAATTCCAACTCCACCTCATGTAGACAATGTATTCTGTTGATTGTGTGATGTCCCTCTGTTTCTCATAGAATTGTACCCATTTCAAATAAAGCTTATTCATTCCCCTGCATTAAGCGGTGTCTGATGTTTGGGGAGAGATACGTAGAAATATTCAGCAGTCCCTCGAGTTCTGGCTGAGGGTTGTGAGAAGGAAAGCTGCTGCAGATCAGTTGGCTGGAGAGAAGGGATGGATGCTGTAACAGGGTCAGGTCTGGTCCACAAGCCGGAGACCAGTTTAAGCTATGAGGAAAGGCTAACAAGCTTAAACCTGTTTAGTTTAGAGAAACGGTGCCTTAAAGTGGTCTGATAACTTTATAAATATATATGGAGCCTCAGAGGGATCTGATAACTTTATATAAATATACAAGGCCTCAGAGGGATCTGATAACTTTATATAGCTTTATATAAATATATATGGGGCCTTAGAGGGGTCTGATAACATTATATAAATATATACAGGGCCTCAGAGGGGTCTGATAAAGTGTTTCGGAGGGCCTGTACATGTGATACAAGGTCACCCTTTTAGACTGGATGAGAGGAAATTCAGTCTAAAGCAAAGGAAGGGTTAATTTACAGTGAGAACCTTACAGCTGTGGAATGATCTGCCTGTTGAGGTGGTTGGGTCAGTGACTATACAGACTATTAACCCCTTCACTGCTGAGCCATTTCACCTCTGTGTGCTGAGCTCATTTTTTCCGCTTTTGCTCATCATGTGTTTTTTTTTATTCAAAATGTTTTTATTTGAAAGACTGTCAACAGTACAACTGAAATCAGAAAATTAAGACTATACATGGCCCACAAAGAAACAACATAAGGACAGTAGTCACATAAGTGATGTGACCCTTTGGGCACGTAGCCCTATGTAAACAGCAAGTGGTACAGAATGAAAAAAATAAAAAAGGGAAGGGGAGGGGAACATCACCAACTACAGACCAACAGATGGTGATAGGAAAAGAGGAAAGAAAGAGAAAAGGGGAAATGTGGGGGGCGGCAAAGGCCATCACCGTGACGTTCCCGGCTCATTCCCAAAGGAGGCCATGGAAGAGCAATGTCACAAGTCCTGGAAGCCTGAAGGCCAAATATGACAAACAGAGCCATAGTGGCTCGCATTGGGACCTCCCAAAAGATGTGCTCATTATGTTTAAACGCTATTTGAAGTCACATTTTATTATACGACCCAGACATATTATATATCCTTTTTTTGGCAGACTTGGCAGATTCATAATACATCATTATTATATGTATACGTCATGTCCTGCCAGAATGTTTTCACAAAAAAATGCAAAAAAACTCGAATTTTCAATCATCTACAGCGTGTAAAGTAAAAAACAAATTCACATTTTATCATCTGAGCTTTTGCGTTTATATATTCTATGGGGTATATTTGTTAAGAAAAATTAGAAATGGGAACTCGTTACTTTTTTTTTCTTGGAAATTACATGATTTTTAGCTAAAATCCAAAAAATAAAATTTGTTAGAACAGCAGCATTGTTCACATTATTATTGAAATGGGAACAATATTGCTGCATTAATAAAAAAAAACATGAAAAAGATATATTTTAATTAAATTATTTTTTGTTCTTAACTTGAACATGGTCATGTCTGGTATCATTGGAAAGGCCATGCTCTGGCCTTTCCAATGATACCAAACATGTCCCACCTAGCTCTCTCAGAAATATCTTCAACCACATAATCTATTACGATACCTTCAGATCTGCCACCACTCAATATTGTCAGAGATTCGCAGTGTCGCCACCTCTTGCCCCTAGTTCTTTGAAAGACTCTGCTTGGCAGGCTCCCAACCTCGTTGCCTGATATTGCTCTTGTAATCACACCTTTTGAGCAGGACTCTGTTACCTAATATCAGCTATTTGTCAGCGTGAGGAAAGGACTTCAGTTCTGATCTAGATGGCAATGATTAGATGGACATATGAAAGACCCTAGGCAAGATCTCCATATGCACGACTTTACAGGAACAATGTTAAGACGTTGATCCGATGGTATACCACCCCCGTTTTATTGCACAAAACAGACCCCTCTACCGCTGATAGTGTTACCTCCATGGCACTCTAGTCCATTGTGCTGGACATGCTACAAAATTTCTGCTTACTGGGACAAAGTGCACACATTTGTTGAAACTTTGGTCCTAATGTTCCTTGGGACCCCTGGACCAACCTATTTGCAAAGTTGGCACCTGATCTTTCTCTTCATCAACAAAGCTTACCATTAGGGATGAGCTGTTCGGTTCGATGTGTTCGGAGTTCGATTCGAACATCGCCAGTTCGTATGTTTGCGAACTTGGAACATTTCCGCATATTCGCAGCATGTTCGCCCACAATGCACCACAATGCACTTTTCCGCTGGCCTGAAGCTTGTAATTGGCTACAACCTTGCACCTGACCACAGTTTAGGTGCAAGACAGGTGCAAGACTATGCCAATCATGGCTCAGAGTCCTGATTGGGCAAATTTTGCCCAATTATGGGCTCACAGAGCTAAGTCCCGCAGCACACTATATAAGGCTTCACACAGCGCTTCAGCATATGTTTTTTGAGAAGAGATTGTTGTGTTAGTGTGTGTTCTCACTGCCAGTCTGCCAGCAGCTATTGGGGAAGGTCTCATTTCTTCAAAACATCTGGGAATTGTTGTAATCTTTGTGTTCTCACTGCCACCAACTATTTTGGGGGTCTCACTTCTACAAAATATTTGGGAATTGTTCTGATCTTTGTGTTCTCACTGCCACCAACTATTTTGGGGGTCAGTCGTTTATACAAAATATCTGGGAATTGTTGTAATCTTTGTGTTCTCACTGCCACCAACTATTTTGGCGGTCAGTCATTTATACAAAATATCTGGGAATTGTTGTAATCTTTGTGTTCTCACTGCCACCCATCAGGGGGTCTCACTGACTTATAGGAGGTTTTTTGGAATTGTAATCTGTGTCTTGTCACTGTTGCCAGCTATCAGGGGGCCCTATCAGGGGGTCTCACTGACATGTAGATGGTTTCTGGGAATTGTAATTTGTGTTTTGTCACTGCCACCCATTAGGGGGTCTCACTGACATATAGGAGGTTTCTGGGAATTGTAATCTGTGTCTTGTCACTGTCTGACAGCTTTCAGGGTGTCTCACTGAGTTATACCAGAGTTCTGGAAATCTTTATACCAGAGTTGAATCAGAGTTCTGCAGCATATCTCCAATTTTTATAACAGAGCTGAATCAGAGTTCTGTATATCTTTAATCTATATATCACTCACCATGTCAGAAAGACCATAAAGGACAGGCAGACACTCCCAGACACAGATAAGAGGGCAAGCAGCCTCTGTGTCGGGAGGCTGTGCCTCTGGTTGTGGTGGACGTGGTGCATCCTCTGCAGGGGCATGCTTGTCCTTTCTAACTGGTGTTGGCCATCTTAAGCAGCAGCAACATACAGAGGATTTGGTGGATTGGCTAACCAGGCCATCCTCATCCTCCGAGTCCTCTGCCAGCCAGGCTTGTAGTGCTTTACAGTCCAAAGCATCTAATGCAGTCTCCATGTCCACAGCTACTCCTGCCGTAGCTTTACTATCACACACGGAGGAGTCAGTGAATTGTTTGACTACAATGACAGTGACATGCTGCTTGAGGATGCGCAGCAACTACAGTGCTCTTTTTCAATCTCTGAGGTTGAGGAAGGGAGTATAATCAACCTAGAGGAAGGGGGTGCCAGTGACACACAAATAACTGGCACTCATGTTGCCCCAGCAGCTGCAGCATACTGCCAAGTTGGCTCCAGTGATGAGGAGATAGGGAGTGATGACTATGATGATGAGGTCACTGACTCCACCTGGGTGCCTGATTGAACAGAGGAGTCAAGTGAGTAGGAGGAGGCACAACAAACAACAGACGCATCATCCTCTATGACCAACCGAAACACTAGCCAGTCCAAGGCATCAGATGTCAGAGCTGCTCAGGTGCAGAGTGCTATTGTCTCAAAGCACACATTCAGGAACTCTGCTGTCTGTGAGTTCTTTAAGAAATGTGCAGCAGACCGCACCGTTGCTATTTGTAATCTATGTCAGATGAGGCTCAAGCGTGGGAAAGACAATGGACGCTTGGGTACCACGTGCTTGAGGCGACATATGACCACCTGCCACACATCCCGTTGGCGCAAAACTTTGCGTAGGTCCTCCTCACATGTCTCTACCCCACTTTATGTCCTGCCATGTAATTGACTCCAACCTCCACTGACTGGGATGATGCTACAGTAATGGATGTACCAGCTCCTTCCTCACAATGTGACAGCATCCCATCAACTGAAGATTTACGCAGTCAGATTATGTTGCCCCAGCTGCTGAAGCGTAAGAAAAAATATAGTCCCAACCATACCCAAGCACAGTGTCTAAATGCCAGCTTAGCAAAATTACTCGCATTACAGCTGCTGCCTTTCCAACTGGTGGACTCTGCTTCCTTCCGTGAATTTGCTGAATGTGCTGTACCACAGTGGCAGGTTCCAAAATGCCATTACTTTTCACAGAAGGCCATTCCAGCACTATACCAGCACATGGAAGACAATGTTATGGAGTCATTGGGAAAGGCAGTCAGCAGCAAGGTGCATGTGACTTTAGACACGTGGTCCAGCAAGCATGGACAGGGCCGTTACATTTCCTTCACGGCACACTGGGTAACTCTAATTGCAGCTGGGAGGGTGTCATGGAACTGACGTAGCGCTCCCCACGTCAAACCCCAAGACTTTTATTTCCATGGCGAAAACCCCAAAAGACATAGACCGTTGCTTTGGGGAAGACCTTATGTTCATTTATATTGTGTGGTTTTAAATATGTTTTACATCGTTTGGTTTTAGTTTAATTTAGTTTAGTGAAAAATGACATAGCTTTGGTTTTAAAATACTATATTCCTGTAGGTAAATGTGTCTTTGTATAAAACAGTAAACAAGCTTTGCTGTTGTGTAAATTATGCGTCAGGGATTTTCCCCATTATCTAAGTACATGTTTAATTTAAGGGATCTCTGATAGAGTGTGTGTTTAATCTGATGTGCTGGAACAATAGATGTACAAATGTTATGTGGACTGAAGGCTAAGAGAATGTGAAGAATGTTGATTGCAAATAACTGCCATACCTCATTGTATGGGTAGGCTCCTAATTAGTATGGGTATGCAAATTATGACTGTCTTACTTGAGCATAAATAGTGGCGTTGTTCATTAAAGGATTCAGATCATCTGAGTGTTTGAAACATACAGCTCTGCCTGGTGGTGTCATTTCACGTCGGCTATATCTCACCACTACCCAGGAACGGGTCATTTTAACTCCGCAGCAGAACCTCGATTCGCCGCGCCGTTGCGCCACCTTGAATTGGTACCTCGGGATACCGCAACCACCCCGAATTGGGACCTCGACTCAGCGCCGTGCCTGCATCTTCAAGGAGACTCTACCGAACCGCGGTTCACCACGCAGACCGTCTCCAGCCTTTCAATGGTCAGTAGATCCGCTGCTCGAGACGCCGAGTGCCGTGCCACTCGGTAGTCGGGCGGATTTCCACCGTGGGTGCCCCATCTACTCTCCAGATCTCCACCGCCACGTGGTCTTCTACCCAAGCCGCTCGAGACGCCGGGTGCCGTGCCACTCGGTAGTCGGGCTTGGCAACACCAAAGAAGGGGGTCAGATAGAGCAGGACCGCAGGCGGATACTCCATTCCGTCACATTGGTGGCAAGCGGTGGGATAGCTCTCTGCACCCCCCAAGAAGACCCTCGCCATGGTGGTGTACAGTCACTACACCAGGGACACCCTACGTGGCATGTTGGAGACTCGGGGAGGAAATCCCGGCAACAAAAATAAGAAAACCCTGGTGAAGGAGCTTCACAGGATGGACCAGCAACTGATAAGCGTCCCCAACCCCGTAGAACCCTGGTTCGAGGTTTACAGCACGCCTGGAGCTTCATCCAAGGAATCTACACCCCTCAGCGATACCTCTTTTGTGATTTACAGCGCGCCTGGAGTTGTAATTGAGGACACCGCACATCCCAGCGACCCTTGGATGGAGGCTTACAGCTCGCCTGGAGCTGCATCCGAGGACGCCACACCCCCAGCGATACCTCTTTTGTGATTTACAGCGCGCCTGGAGTTGTAATTGAGGACACAGGACCCCCGTCCATAAGAGACCGGTTCCAGCGAAGAGTAAGGAGGGCGATGGCCCAGGCCCAGGCGGATGCACCTGGTACCTGGCAGGACGAGCACTGGTGGAAGATTTTGTCCGCCAGGAGATGTGGAACGAAGCCATTCAACAGGAGGAGGACTGCCCTGAAGAAGCCCTTCCCACTTATACGGAGAGGTTCGAGCACCAGTGGTACTTACGGGTGCCCTTTTTGGGAGCACAGCCCCGAGAGGAATGGCTGACGGAGCTAGGTGAACTGGTCCAGAGCGAAATTATACTGGACACCAGCTACAGAGCCCTCCAGTGGTTTACGTCCCAACTAATGCCCAGCACAGCAGACAGCGGCCCAACAAAAGGCTTCGACTACGGCGGCACAGGGCTGCTGTATACAAGGATGGGCAAAGACCCCGGTTTTGGGGACGACACAGAGTGGCGGCGGGAACAACTCCTGGACCTCCGGTATGAGGAACTGGAAGACCTTGACGATGACCGTGAGGCAGAGGAACTGGAGTTTCTGGTTGAGCAGGAATGGGAGCTCGAAAAGGCCTACAAAAGGCTGTTCGACGACGCTCCACAGCTAGGCCTGAGCCCCATTACCTGGGACTGTCTAGCGGAAGAAGCAGACAGCCCAAGTGACACTGAAGTATTGGAGCCCGAGATGCTCCCATGGGTCCCCGTCGGGACCACAGTAGATGAGCCGGCCAGCTCAGAAGAAGCACGGCAGGTGCCAAGCGACCAGAATGGGCCGCGTAAAGGGTCCGAGTGGCCCAGTGAGGAAGTTATCCTCCCACCCCCGCAAGAAGACACTGTGGCAGTGTCCGTTTACCCAGCAGAAGAGCTGGCAACGGGGCAGAGTGCCGCTGGCCTCTGCCCACCCTCCCTCATCTGCCCCGAGGAGCAGAAGGAGGATTTCCCCGAGCTGCTTATCACGCAGCCGCTTACCCCATCCAACCCCCTGGACTTTGTTCCTGTACCCACCTCCCCAGCAGAAGAGCTGGCAACGGGGCAGAGTGCCGCTGGCCTCTGCCCACCCTCCCTCGTCTGCCCCGAGGAGCAGAAGGAGGATTTACCTGAGCTGCTTATCCCGCAGCCGTTGACCCCATCTGACCCCCTGGACTTTGTTCCTGTACCCACCTCCCCAGCAGAAGAGCTGGCAATGCGGCAGAGTGCCGCTGGCCTCTGCCCACCCTCCATCGTCTGCCTCCGAAGGAGGATTTACCCGAGCTGCTATTCCCGCAGCCGTTGACCCCATCCAACCGCCTGGACGTCATTCCTGCCGCGCCCCAGCAGAAGAGCTGGCAACCGGACAGAGTGCCGCTGGCCTCTGCCCATCCTCCACCATCTGCCCTGAGGAGCAGAAGGGGGATACCCTCGAGCTGCTTATCCCGCAGCCGCTTACCCCATCCAACCCCCTGGACTTTGTTCCTGTACCCACCTCCCCAGCAGAAGATCTGGCAATGCGGCAGAGTGCCGCTGGCCTCTGCCCACCCTCCATCGTCTGCCCTGAGGAGCCGAAGGAGGATTTACCCGGGCTGCTTATCCCGCAGCCGTTGACCCCATCCGACCCCCTGGACTTTGTTCCCACACCCGCTTACCCAGCAGAAGAGCTGGCAACGGGGCAGAGTGCCGCTGGCCTCTGCCCACCCTCTCTCGTCTGTCCCGAGGAGCAGAAAGAGGATACACCCGGGCTGCTTATCCGCAGCCACTGACCCCACCGGAGATGGAGGACGCCATTCTCCTGCCCGGGGACCCTTCCTCGGCCTTGAACCTCCCAGCCGACGCGCTGGCAATGGGGCAGAGCCTGTTTCAACTCTGCCCATCTCACACCCCTTTGGCCCGGAGGCCCCATGCAGCCACTGTTTTTTCCAACGGCTGACCAGGGCACTCAGGGCGCGTGCATTTAGCACCCGTTTTTCCCGGGTGCGCGATACCTCTGGAGGTGGTACAGGCGGTACCCCTCCCCGACCACAGGACCCTTATTCCGGAGGGGTACCCCCAAAGATTTGTACCCCCAACACGCCAGGCACTGCCGCAAGGACAAATGGAGAAGCCTGGTGGCTCGCCTCCTCCCAACAGACTATGGACCCAGGTATGGACTATTGCTCCAACGACCCCGCGTCGACCCGTTGGGGTCCAACTGTGGCCGTCGGACTCCTTTGGGGAGGGGAGATATGTCATGGAACTGACGTAGCGCTCCCCACGTCAAACCCCAAGACTTTATTTTCCATGGCGAAAACCCCAAAAGACATAGACCGTTGCTTTGGGGAAGACCTTATGTTCATTTATATTGTGTGGTTTTAAATATGTTTTACATCGTTTGGTTTTAGTTTAATTTAGTTTAGTGAAAAATGACATAGCTTTGGTTTTAAAATACTATATTCCTGTAGGTAAATGTGTCTTTGTATAAAACAGTAAACAAGCTTTGCTGTTGTGTAAATTATGCGTCAGGGATTTTCCCCATTATCTAAGTACATGTTTAATTTAAGGGATCTCTGATAGAGTGTGTGTTTAATCTGATGTGCTGGAACAATAGATGTACAAATGTTATGTGGACTGAAGGCTAAGAGAATGTGAAGAATGTTGATTGTAAATAACTGCCATACCTCATTGTATGGTAGGCTCCTAATTAGTATGGGTATGCAAATTATGACTGTCTTACTTAGCATAAATAGTGGCGTTGTTCATTAAAGGATTCAGATCATCTGAGTGTTTGAAACATACAGCTCTGCCTGGTGGTGTCATTTCACGTCGGCTATATCTCACCACTACCCAGGAACGGGTCATTTTAACTCCGCAGCAGAACCTCGATTCGCCGCGCCGTTGCGCCACCTTGAATTGGTACCTCGGGATACCGCAACCACCCCGAATTGGGACCTCGACTCAGCGCCGTGCCTGCATCTTCAAGGAGACTCTACCGAACCGCGGTTCACCACGCAGACCGTCTCCAGCCTTTCAATGGTCAGTAGATCCGCTGCTCGAGACGCCGAGTGCCGTGCCACTCGGTAGTCGGGCGGATTTCCACCGTGGGTGCCCCATCTACTCTCCAGATCTCCACCGCCACGTGGTCTTCTACCCAAGCCGCTCGAGACGCCGGGTGCCGTGCCACTCGGTAGTCGGGCTTGGCAACACCAAAGAAGGGGGTCAGATAGAGCAGGACCGCAGGCGGATACTCCATTCCGTCACAAGCACGAGACCGTCTCCAGCCTTTCAATGGTCAGTAGATCCGCTGCTCGGGACGCGAGTGCCGTGCCACTCGGTAGTCGGGCGGATTCCACGTGGGTGCCCCATCTACTCTCCAGATTCCACGCACGTGGTCTTCTACCCAAGCCGCTCGAGACGCCGGGTGCCGTGCCACTCGGTAGTCGGGTTGGCAACACCAAAGAAGGGGGCAGATAGAGCAGGACCGCAGGCGGATACTCCATTCCGTCACATTCTCTTAGCCTTCAGTCCACATAACATTTGTACATCTATTGTTCCAGCACATCAGATTAAACACACACTCTATCAGAGATCCTTAAATTAAACATGTACTTAGAAATGGGGAAAATCCTGACGCATAATTTACACAACAGCAAAGCTTGTTTACTGTTTTATACAAAGACACATTTACCTACAGGAATAGTATTTTAAAACCAAAGCTATGTCATTTTTCACTAAACTAAATTAAACTAAAACCAAACGATGTAAAACATATTTAAAACCACACAATATAAATGAACATAAGGTCTTCCCCAAAGCAACGGTCTATGTCTTTTGGGGTTTTCGCCATGGAAATAAAAGTCTTGGGGTTTGACGTGGGGAGCGCTACGTCAGTTCCATGACAGAGGGATCCAAGACGGGCTCTGTGCTGGAACTTGTTCATCCACCATGCCTCCAGAAAGCTGCTTGTATGAGGTCTGTCTGCTCTACCACCACCTCTCCCTCTTCCTCCTCCTCCTTCTCTGTCTCTGGCGAAGTGGCAGTTAAAACGATGTGTGACAGGGGCTACGCAATTGCTCAAGCAAAAAGATGCCATACTGTGCTTGAGCTGGTTTGTTTAGGGGACAGGAGCCACACCGGGCCAGAAATTCTGTCAGTTCTGTAGGGTCAGGTGCAGAGATGGTTAACACCATGTCAGCTTGAGCTGGGAATGGACGTCTGTGATAATGGCAGCAACCTTCTCTCTGCCCTACGCCAGGGTAAGTTGACGCATGTACCATGCCTAGCACACGTCCTAAATCTCGTGGTACAGCGTTTCCTATCAAGATACCCAGGGCTGGCAGAGCTTCTCAGCAAGGCCAGAAAAGTCTGCAGCCACTTCAGACTGTCATTCCCAGAAAGTTTTCGCCTGGCAGAAATTCAAAGAGAATTCCACTTTTCCACAAACCATCTGATCTGTGACATGCCCATCAGGTGGAACTCGACATTAGCAATGATGCAGTGTCTGCACAAGCAGCAGAGGGCCATCAACGGGTACCTGTGTGAGTATGGCACAAGGACAGGTTCAGGTCAACTTGTTTCCCCCCCCGCAGTGGCTGATGATCAAGGATGCATGCGCTGTACTGTCACCATTTGAGGAGGCAACAAGGATGGTGAGCAGGGACAGTGCATGCATCAGTGACACAATTCCTTTAGTATTCCTGCTGGAGCACACTCTGTGGGGAATTATAGATGTGGCTCTAGAGGCAGAGCAGCGGGAGGAAGAGGAGGCCTTCCCTAGCTCTCAAGACCCCAGTCTTTCCGCAGACAGCATTCCAGTGGGTCCTCCGCAGATCAGACAGGAGGAGGATGAGGAGGGGGAGGAATTTTTAAGTAGTGGGGGCATTGAAGGTGGGGATTCCTAAAATGAGGGTTTTGTGTGCCCAGAAACCCAAGGACTAGTAAGTGGCTGGGAGGAGGAAGTGCACATTGGGGTCATCCTCATTGACCAGGAAGACTCAGAAGCTAATGCCACCTCCAACCTACGCTGCATGGGCTACCTTATCCTGCAAAGCCTGGTAAAGGACCCCAGGATTCGTGCTATCAAGGAGAGGGATCATTACTGGTTGGCAAGCCTTCTTGATCCACGATACAAGGGTAAAGTTGCAGAGCTCATCCTGCCCGCTCAGAGGGAGCACAGGATGAAACAACTTGAGTACGCTCTAAAGTGACACTTGTGTAACACCTTTCCAGGCACTGGTAGGTTACCAAGTGATGACACAGGTGCTTCTGAGGCTGCGGATGATCAGAGGAAGAGCGGAGAAAGTCAGGGCTGCTTGACTGATGCCTTTTTAAATTTTTTTAGTCCACAACGCCCAGGGACGTCAAATATAGGCACCCATTGCCAGCATCTTCACCGTATGGTGCAGGACTACCTAGGGGCAAGGGCAGACCTGGATACCTTTCCAGCAGATGATCCACTGGCTTACTGGGTGTTGAGATTGGATCACTGGCCAGAATTTAGCCAATATGCTATACAGCTACTAGGTTGCCCTTCATCTAGCGTGCTTTCTGAAAGGACGTTTAGTGTCGCTGGAGGTTTTGTCACAGACAAAAGAGTTTGTCTGTCCACTGATTCTGTAGACCGGCAGACATTTATAAAAATGAATCAGTCCTGGATCAGCAGCTATCAATCCCCTGATGCTGATGTACCGGATAGATCGGGGATGTCTTCTGCATTCACAAAACTTGTCACGCCCCAACGCGGGATCTCGGCGACCTCGGGACCCACCTGGTGCCGCCTCGCGGCCTAGACCCGCGCCTGCGGTGGTCGCAGTAGCGCTGCCCCGATCGCAGGGATCGCCTCCTCCGTCGTTGAGCGGGTCACGCTTGGTCCGAGCGGCCGGTGGGGCCTGTCATGATGCCGATTTATAGCCCCAGAACGCCACGGCGCCTGGCTCCTCACCGCGCGGCTTGAGGGGGCGTGGCCCAGACCGGCGTGCAGATCAGGAGACTCCCTTTAACAGGTTGGGGGGCGTGGCTGAG